>QNTS01005443.1:0-13074 GCA_003317085.1 Hucho hucho
GACCAAATACTTATTTTCCACCATAATTTGCAAATAAATAAATTAAAAATCCTACAATGTGATTTTCTGGATTTCTTTTTCTCATTTCGTCTGTCATAGTTGAAGTGTACCTATGATGAAAATTACAGGCCTCTCTCATCTTTTTAAGTTGGAGAACTTGCACAATTGGTGGCTGACTAAATACTTTTTTGCCCCACTGTATAGCCTCGCTACTTTTATAGCCTCGCTACTTTTATAGCCTCGCTACTGTATATAGCCTGTCTTTTTTTACTGTTGTTTTTTATTTCTTTACTTACCTAATGTTCACCTAATACCTATTTTTTTTGCACTATTGGTTAGAGCCTGTAAGTAAGCATTGCACTGTAAGGTCTACACCTGTTGTATTCGGCGCACGTGACAAATAAACTTTGATTTGATTTGATTTGAAGGTAATGGTTGATTTCAAGGTTTTACTGCCAACCTACAAAGCATTGCATGGGCTTGCTCCTAGCTATCATTCCGATTTTGTCCTGCCGTACATACCTACACATACGCTACGGTCACAAGATGCAGGCCTCCTTACTGTCCCTAGAATTTCTAAGCAAACAGCTGGAAGCAGGACTTTCTCCTATAGAGCTCCATTTTTATGGAATGGTCTGCCTATCCATGTGAGAGACGTAGACCTTTAAGTCTTTATCTCTTCAGTAGGTCCTATGATTGAGTGTAGTCTGGCCCAGGAGTGTGAAGGTGAACGGAAAGACACTGGAGCAACGAATCGCCTTTGCTGTCTCTGCCTGGCCGGTTCCCCTCTCTACACTGGGATTCTCTGCCTCAAACCCTATTACAGGAGCTGAGTCACTGGCTTTCTGGTGCTCTTCCATGCCGTCCCTAGGAGGGTTGCGTCACATGAGTGGGTTGAGTCACTGACGTGATCTTCCTGTCCCGGGTAGGCGCCCCCACTTGAGTTTGTGCCGTGGGGGAGATCTTTGTGGGCTATACTCAGCCTTGTCTCAGGATGGTAAGTTGGTGGTTGAAGATATCCCTCTAGTGGTGTGGGGGCTGTACTTTGGCAAAGTGGGTGGGGTTATATGCTGCCTGTTCGGCCCTGTCCAGGGGTATAGTCGGACGAGGCCAAAGTGTCTCCAGACCCCTCCTGTCTCAGCCTCCAGTATTTATGCTGCAATAGTTTATGTGTCGTGGGGCTAGGGTCAGTCTGTTGTCTGGAGTGTTTCTCCTGTCTTATCCGTTGTCCTGTGTGAATTTAAGTATGCTCTCTCTAATTCTCTCTCTCTTTTTCTCTCTCTTTCTCTCTCTCTTTCTTTCTTTCTCTCTTTCTTTCTTTCTTTCTTTCTCGCTCTCTGAGGACCTGAGCCCTAGGACCATGCCTCAGGACTACCTAGCCTGATGACTCCTTGCTGTCCCCAGTCCACCTGGTCGTGCTGCTGCTCCAGTTTCAACTGGAACCCTGACCTGTTCACCGGACGTGCTACCTGTCCCAGACCTGCTGTTTTCAACTCTCTAGAGACAGCAGGAGCGGTAGAGATACTCTGAATGATCAATTATGAAAAGCCAACTGACATTTACTCCTGAGGTGCTGACCTGTTGCACCCTCTACAACCACTGTGATTATTATTATTTGACCCTGCTGGTCAGCTATGAACATTTGAACATCTTGGCCGTGTTCTGTTATAATTTCCACCCGGCACAGCCAGACGAGGACTAGCCACCCCTCATAGCCTGGTTCTTTTCTAGGTTTCTTCCTAGGTTCTGGCCTTTCTAGGGAGTTTTTCCTAGCCACCGTGCTTCTACACCTGCATTGCTTGTTGTTTGGGGTTTTATGCTGGGTTTCTGTACAGCACTTTGTGACATCAGCTGATGTAAGAAGGGCTTTATAAATACATTTGATTGATTCACTGACCCTGCCCTGACTAACAAGGTGGAAAGGACGACAGAAAGGACCACTCTTTTACTGAAACACGTTCCTGTGGGCGTTGTGTGTGTGTGTGTGTGTACGTGTGTGTGTGTGTGTGCATGCATGTGCACACAGGTGCATGACTGTGTGTGTTTGGGAGTGTATGTGCACCCTCTCAATAAGGTCTTGTTCCCTCTCAACCATGTTGCCTAACTTCTCTTCTCTTTTTCCCCCCTCTGTCTTTTCCAACCGCACATTGTGGAACATTCCGAACCAGTCATGGCATTACCTTTCCCCAACCTCCACCCCATTCCCCTCCACCACCCCAACACTTCCTCTCCAGGTCTGGGGGTGATTTGGCCACAGACCTCCAGTCCTCCAGACCAGAAGGGAACAAGGGAGACAGAAAGTGGGAAGAGACACATATTTCAGTCTACCAACCAAAGCCTAGCCATGTTCGAGTAACCTGGTCCAAGATAAGTTTGTGCTGTCTTGCCAAGTCCTAATGACAACAACTAAACCATGTTCGGAACTCTGACCCTGTTAAGGCCTTGGCCAGTAAAAGAGTTCTGACCATTGTGCTGAGTGTCTGCTGTAGGCTATGCCTATTGGATGTGTTGCCTGTCTGTACCCTATTGGTGAGGGGTATATGAAGCAACGGCCTGATATGGACTCCATGGGAGAATGGACAGTATGAGGAGCCCTGACCTAAGCATAGAATTAGAATGAATGTACCAGTCAAACTGCCAATGTCAGAGGTTCCAAGCCTGTGCTATTCATTTTATTTCTATGGTCCACCACTCTAAACAGAGGAAGGTCTAGCTCATTGTCTACCATGGTTAGCGCAGCTAAGCTCTGTCCGAAGAGATCCATATGAACCCTCATACTCATTGTGGGCCACCATAGTCCAGAATGAACCAGTATGGTAGAATAGAGTTCAGTTCAGTGTAGTTCAGGTGGGTTCAGTGAGGTTGCAGGTGCGTAAATCCATTTGAATTCAATCACCTTATTGACAGCATCCCTTTTGATTTGAACAAAACATTCCATACATTTTTACCCTTTGTAGAAGTGCTCAGAAAGTGGCTTTTTGGACCTGAATGCCAAAACATTCAGTAGATAAGTGCTCAAAGTGGATCCCTTTTGCATACCCTACCATATCATAAGACATCCATGTCTTCATCACTGGAAAAGATAAATGGTTGCGATTTACATAATTTAAAAGCTTACAAACAGGTTTGTCAAAACTATTTAATAATTTAAACAAAAAACAAAAAAAGGCCAGTTTTACCATTAACGTAAATGATCTAAAAACGTGTTAACTCAGATTATTTTCCTATTCGCATAAGTTGTACGCATTTTTAGACAATTGAAGTTAAAGATTGAAATAGTTTGAGAACTTTTAAATGACATCAAATTCAACTGTTTATCTTTTCCAGTGATGGGGTGGTGTATGCATGTGTCATCTTTGAGTACCTTTATCTCCTGAATGTTTTGGCATTCAGGTCCAAAAAGTAACTTTCTGACAACTTCTTCCATAGGCAAACATGTACGGAAAGTTTTGTTTAAAACAAAGGCATGGTGTCAAAAAGTGATTGAATTCAAATTGATTTAACCAAGTGGCCCTGGTCACCACAGAGCTGGAGTATGAGGGACTAGCTATATTAGGCCCCCTCTTGGGTAAGGAGGGTTCATTTTGGCTCAGGAAGGTGACTCTGGAGGTGGCTCTGTCTCTTCGGTTCTTTCTCTAGCTCTCTGGAGGGTGGATGGTGGAACTGAAGAATGACTGACACCAGCCTGACTGAGTCGGTCTTGGTACAAAAGAGAGAGGTTTACACTGCCAGCCTGGTACTACACCACGTAGCCTCTCCCTCCCTGGTCAAAAGTAATGCACTATATATGGAATAGGGAGCCATTTGGGACGTACCCCATAACTCCATAACCTCACGGCATTCAAAGCTCCGGCCCCGGGTCCTGTCATATTTTCCTGCCCCAGTGCCAGGGTCAAACCTCGACGTGCCAAATTAATTATTGGAAAAAAACATGAAGACTTGGTTTTCTTTTTGAAAACAAGAGGCTCTTTTGAGGCTGTTTCAGCCCATAAACCCTGGCCTCACCTCTCTGTTTCCTGTTATGGGGTGCCAGGGGAGGGTGGGGAGACACAAACATGCATGCATGCATGCACAAATCCACGCACACAGACACAAGGACACACACACACATGCTTCAGCAACTAGACTAAACAACAATTCCATTGGTCAGAGAGGTGACAGGTCAGGGCTAAAGGGATTGGAGGATCTGACTTATCTGTCGCTGATATCTTTCCTTCTGGATTTGAAACTAAGGGAACAACGGATATGTATCTGTGATGAGTCTGATTAGTTAATTATGATACTGTACATTCTGTTCTCAGGGTGCAGTGTGTGAGATACACCTGAAGTAGGAGTGAGAGTCATGTATAGCACACCTGTATCAGACAGGCCCAGGTGAGATACACAGTACTTCACCTCAAACTACACACCAGAGAAAGCAGCCAGCCAATCACAAGCCCCAGGTGTATGCCACTACGCACGTACAGTGACAATGAGACAATAATACATGTGAATGCTGAGCTGAGGCAGTGGAATCGAGGTCTACATCCCAAATGACAACCTATTCCATACATATTGACCAGAGCAATATGGACCCTGGTCAATAGTCGTGCAACATATTGTATATGGAATAGGGTGTCATTTGGGAGGAATCCTCCCTTTCAAGTCCAGGACCAGGGGTATATAGTACAGACCTGAACCTGATGTGTAATCCACATTCTACTGTCCAACAATGGGATACAGAGGAAAGAGTTTCCCTTTACAGACACGCACAGAAGCGGAGGCACATGTTCTATAGGGACGAGTTGTGAAGACGCGTGCCTTTGTGTGTTGTCCTGCCAAAGATTCAACAGACTACCTAGCTTAACGAACAATCTCTGCCCTAACGAACAATGCCGAGGCTTGCTAAACCAATCCATATGTATGAAGTATGCTTGCTATGTTAGCTCAGAAACGCTCCCAAGTCCACCATTAGATCCAATAATCAGAACCATCATCATCACCACTTTGTATGGTTTCAGTTAGTGAAAGCATTGACTTGGTATCGATGGGCATAGTGAAGGCATAGCGAGTCAATAAATCAATCAATCAAATGTATTTATAAAGCTCTTCTTACATCAGCTCACAAAGTGCTGTACAGAAACCCAGCCTAAAACCCCAAACAGCAAGCAATTCAGTGCAACTTTTGGTAAAAACAGACAAAACCCACTACATTGTCTTCTAAAGGTTTCATATTATGGTAAAGTAATCCTTACTCCCATCTCCTGACATTCTTTCCAATAATGTATCCAGTATCCACAGCATTGCTTACATCTCAGTCTAGTGTTACCGTTGTACTGTGGGAAAATGTGACGTATTAGCAAGACACAGTGATTGTGTTTATTATTCCTATATAAGCATGGCCATGCCTCAGTAGAGAGAGAGAGAGAGAGAGAGAGAGAGAGTGAGAGAGAGCGAGAGAGGGTGTGAGCGAGAGAGAGAGAGCGAGAGTGAGAGAGAGAGAGCGAGAGTGAGAGAGAGAGAGAGAGAGAGAGAGAGAGGGAGAGAGAGAGAGAGAGAGCGAGAGAGAGAACAATATGTGACAGAGCAGAAAATTAGGGATGATAGACATTGTCAGCGATGCGCCATAGAAAGCTAATCTGGCATCCCCTGCTGGTCTAAAATTGAAATTACAGGGTATTATTGCATGACATGCTCTCAGTGACTGGATTTTATTACAAGTCGAGGGTATTTATTCACATGATATTTGTCTTTATGCTTGAGTGACAAACATATTGGGGATGTAGAAGAATAGTCTGTACAGAGACAGCTGAAATGACTGTGTGTGTGTGTGTATTAGAAATGCGATGCGTGTGTGTTTCAGTGTGTATAAATGAATCAATTTAATGTGCTTTCTTTAGACCACCAAGAGGATTCCAGACACACAACTAGGCGTAATTAGAGCTGATAGAGTTTAATGAAGCCGCAATCATAGACCACAGAATACACACAAACACATATACAGCGTAGCATGCACACACACACACACAAGCTCAAAACCACACACACAGACTAAAATAACATTATAAGTATACAGTATTCTCTTGGAGTGAACACTCGTAATCTAACCCCCTCTTTTAGCCCAAACCAGGCATGTCACTATAAAAAAAAGTGAATGACTAAGCATGTGCTGAACTCCCTCACATATTCCAATGTGAGCTCTGAGGGGATTTCCTGTCCACACAGGAAATACATCACTTTACGACTTCTCACAGTGGGGAGTGACATCACCACACACACGCAGCTACTGTTCACACACACACGTTTGTTTTACTATCCTTGTAAGGACCAAAAAATGTATTCCCATTCAAAATCCTATTTTCCCTATGCTGGTAGTTAGAATTATACACATCAGTTATGCAAGCTAAGGGACACTTCATGTTTTGTGGATAATATTTAAATGCGAGCTCCATTGCTGACAGGCTGATCAGATGAGATATCAGCCACAGAGCTTGATCAGACCTTTACAAAAAAAGATTGCAGTTTTGAAACTGCAATAAAAGTGCAGTAACTGCAGTAGACTGTAGTATTTTGGACACAGTAATTGCAGAATAACTGCAGTGTACTGCAGTTGGACTGCAGTTATACTGCACTGTAACTGAAGTTACACTGCAAAAGTACTGCAGTAAAATAAAACAGTGTTATTTTGGACGCAGTATTTATAGCGTACTGCAGTTATACTGCACTCTGGCTGCAATCTTTTTTCATAAGGGGATTCAATAGCAGTCTCAGAGGCTGATAAATCAGGATGCTGCATTGGTGCCGGTTTCATGAGCAAAGCTTCTTGCAAGCAAATTAGGTCTCAAAGTGCCTTATAGGCTGATGCATATGATCCAGCTCTGCGGCTGCTATTGAATCTGCTCAGCCTGTCAGGAATGGAGCTCACCCACTCTGTAAATTGTAATATTATCCACAAAACATGAAGTGTCTGTTGTAATTATACACATTGTCACGCCCTGACCTGTATGAGCCTTTTTATGTCTCATTTTGGTTTGGTCAGGGTGTGATTTGGGGTGGGCATTCTATGTTCTAATTTGTATTTCTTTGTTTTGGCCGGGTATGGCTCTCAATCAGGGACAGCTGTCTATCGTTGTCTCTGATTGGGAACCATACTTAAGTAGCCCCTTTTCCCCTCCTTCTGTGTGGGAAGTTAACTTTGTTTGTAGGTGTCTATGTGGCACACAGTGCATGTCTGATTTTTGTTTCGGTGAGTTAAACTATTAAACATGTTTCACTCAACCCGGCATGCTGCGCCTTGGTCCGTTTTTGAAGATCGTGACACACATATCAGTTAAGCAAGCTAACAACCAGCATGCATCATTTGCTAGCTAACTAGCAAGACTAGCTAGCAAAGTTAGCATCTTAAGCAGCCCTGCAGTTGCGCTGTTCATGAGATTTGCTCTGGTCTTGGTGTCAGCATGCAGAGAAAGGACTGTCTGTCAGGCCTCGTTCAGGGCTTAAAAAAGTTGATGCTATAGCTTAGCACCAATATGAAGCTAAGGTTTAGCCTCTCTGGATCTGCTCCAAAAAGAACCTTTTTTCTTATTTATTGAGTCCTATTGGATCTCCAGATAGATCTCATCCCAAGTCAGAATCAGCCTTGGAGGGGCGATCAGGAGCGATTACGAGCAACGGAGGAGAGATCACAGAGGATATGTGCATGGATTCTTAGTTTTATGATTATTATTCCTGGCATTCCAACAACCTCTGTCTCCCTTGTGTGACCACTACTGAATGCAGTCTGTGGAACGGAGGGAGGGGGGAGAGGAGCAGTGTGCAGTGTTGAACTCCAACAGAGGTAAGGAGAGAGGTTGTAGGTTGCACATCAAATAGGTTGGGGGTGTATCAAAACACAGTGTTGTTTTCCTAGCAAGGCCAGTTAAAGAGAGCAGCATAGTGGAGTAATACCCTAAACCAAAATAAAGGCCCATTTTACTGCTGACCGGAGGGGGGGGGGGCTGAATCAGGCCTTTTAAGTCCTCACCTTCCTCCCCCTCCCTGTCCTGATACTAAGACTGCCAGCAGAGAACAGAGCACAGAGTGGGCACCCAGCTCTTTGACTCCTGCAGCTCAACCAACCACAGTAAACAGTAAGCGGATCCTGAGGCCACCACAAGACAAGCAGCCTAACGTATCTGTCCAGTCACAATTTTTTAACGGTAGTTGGCCTGGCGATTTATGGTATCACCGCGACCTTACGACCACACTGGTGTTAGAGAGCCACCCCCTGAGTCTGAGATTGTATATCCAGATGGTATATTCCTGTATGGAAATTCAACAGTAGGGACAAGGGGCCTCAGCATTCTACTGCTTTGTTAGCGGGGAGATATATCAAAGAGACAGAAGGGCAAAATAAATGTTATAACACTGGAGGGAGAGAGACAGTGGGGGGGAAGAGAGCCAAGGGAGAATGCCACAGGAGTACTCTGGTGTTCCAGGCAGAGGGGGGCATGTGAGAGGTTGGAAATTACTTTTCAAGATCAGGGAATGGTTAATGGGAGGCTTCTAGGAAGGAATATTTGGGCCAGATGACATGTTAGTTTGTTCTCTCTCTCTCTCTCTCTGCTAATAACCCATCCATCTGTTTTTGAAAGAAAGCTGATTTTTTTGTCCATTAAAATAACATCAAATTTGTCAAATACAGTGTAGACATTGTTAATGTTGTAAATGACTATTGTAGCTGGAAACGGCAGATTTTTTATGGAATATCTTCATAGGCGTACAGAGGCCCATTATCACTCCTCTGTTCCAATGGCACGTTGTGTTAGCTAAGTTATTTTTTTTTTTAAGGCTAATTAATCATTACAAAACCCTTTTGAAATTGTTAGCACAGCTGAAAACTGTTGTACTGATTAAAGAATCAATAAAAGTGGCCTTCCTTAGACTAGTTGAGTATCTGGAGCATCAGCGTTTGTGTGTTCGATTACAGGCTCAAAATGGCCAGAAACAAATAACTTTCTTTTGAAACTCGTCAGTCTATTCTTGTTCTGAGAAATGAAGGCTACTCCATGCGAGAAATTGCCAAGAAACTGAAGATCTTGTACAATGCTGTGTACTACTCCCTTCACACAACAGCGCAAAGTGTCTAACCAGAGCTTCTTTCGCAGAGCAAAGACGTTTAAAGATTTTCTGTGCAAAATTTCCAAATTACATCCATTTGACTGATTGTAAGGGAGCGTGCAATTGGCATGCTGACTACAGGAATGTCCACCAGAGCTGTTGCCAGAGAATTTAATGTTCATTTCTCTCCCATATGCCGCCTCCAACGTTGGTTTAGATAATTTGGCAGTACGTCCAACCGGCCTCACACGTGTATGGTATTGTGCGGGCGAACGGTTTGCTGATGTCAACGTTGAGAATAGAGTGTCCCATTATAGTGGTGGGGTTATGGTATGGGCAGGCAGGCATAACTTAGGGATAGGCGTCCCGTCAACGGGACAGTTGTAAATCATGCAGCGCAACATGAGAAACAACAAATATCGGTACATTTAAGTATCTTATATCGGCTGAAAGCTTAAATTCTAATATAACTGCACTGTCCAATTTACAGTAGCTATTACTGCGAAAAATGCCATGCTATTGTTTTAGGAGAGCTCCTAACAACAAAACAGTTTTTCACCGCGATAGATTTGATAAATTCACCTCTGAAGGTGAAATGTGTACTTACAATCTGAAATCTTGCTGTGATTTATCATAAAGTATACAGATTTGACAATATTCTTGCAGAAAAATGTAATGTGAATGTTAAATGTCTTCTTCACGATTTGCCCAGATGTACCTGGGTGACTTCACACTAAAAGTCATGTAGTTGTCCTTCTGCCCCTGAACAGGCAGTTAACCCACTGTTCCTAGGCTGTCATTGAAAATAAGAATTTGTTCTTAACTGACTTGCCTAGTAAAATAAAGGTAAAATAAAAGATAGCTGACACTTCAAGTCATCAGTCTGAAACATTGCACATGCACTGCTGCCATCTTGTGGACACCATCGGACCTTTCTGTTGCATTTCAAAGATGGTGGTAGAAAAAAGAAAAAACTGTAGTTTTTTTCTTTGTATTTTCTTCTACCAGATCTATTGTGTTATATTCTCCAACATTCATTTCACATTTCCACAAACTTAAAAATGTTTCCTTTCAAATGGTACCAAGAATATGCATATCCTTGCTTCAGGGCCTGAGCTACAGGCAGTTAGACTTGGGTATGTCATTTTAGGCGAAAATTGAAAAAAGGGGGCTATCCCTAAGCTATGGAAAACGAACATAATTGCAAGTTATCGATGGCAATTTGAATGCACAGAGATACTGTGACGAGATCCTGAGGCCCATTGTCGTGCCATTCATCGTATTTCAGCATGATAATGCACGGCCCCATGTCGCAAGGATCTGTACACAATTCCGGGATGCAGAAAAAGTCCCAGTTCTTCCATGGCCTACATACTCACCAGACATGTCACCCATTGAGCATGTTTGGGATGCTCTGGATCAACGTGCACAACAGCGTGTTCCAGTTCCCGCCAATATCAAGCAAATTCCCACAGCCATTGAAGAGGAGTGGGACAACATTCCCATTCCAACACTATGCAAAGGATAAGATACATATCTGTACTCCCAGTCATGTGAAATGAATTGATTTCAACTGAATGATTTCCTTATATGAACTGTAACTCAGTAAAAAAATATAGGTATAGATCAAATTGATAATATCATAGTCCGTTTCTCCTAGGAGTTTTAAGAACGTACATTCATCCCATATGGAATCAAAGGCTTATTGAAAGTCAATGAAAAAGTCAAATATTTCTCCTTTGTGTTTTTTGAACAAGGTGTGGAGGGTACATATACAGTACCAGTCAAAAGTTTGGACATACCTACATATTCCAGGGTTTTTCTTTATTTTTACTATTTTCTACATTGTAGAATAATAGTGAAGACATCAAAACTATGAAATAGCACAAATGGAATCATGTAGTAACAAAAAAAGTGGAGTCAAATCAAAATATTTTAACATTTTAGATTCTTCAAAGTAGCCACCCTTTGTCTTGATGACAGCTTTGCACGCTCTTGGCATTCTCTCAGCTGCTTCATGAGGTAGTCACTTGGAATGCATTTAAATTAACTGGTGTGCCTTGTTAAAAGTTAATTTGCGGAATTTCTTTCCTTCTTAATCAGTGTGAGCCAATTAGTTGTGTTGTGACAAGGTAGGGGTGGTATACAGAAGTTAGCCCTATTTGATAAAAGACTAAGAACAGTTCAAATAAGCGAAGGGAAATGACAGTCCATCATTAATTTAAGACATGAAGGTCAGTCAATGCAGAACATTTCAAGAACTTGGAAAGTTTCTTCAAGTGCAGTTGCAAATACCATCAAGCGCTATGATGAAACTGGCTACCATGAGGACCGCTACAGGAAAGGAAGACCCAGAGTTACCTCTGCTGCAGAGGATAAGTTCACAAGAGTTACCAGCCTCAGAAATTGCAGCCCAAATAAATGCTTCACAGAGTTCAGACACATCTCAACATCAACTGTTCAGAGGACACTGCGTGAATCAGGCCTTCATGGTCAAATTGCTGCAAAGAAACCACTACTAAACGACACCAATAAGAAGAAGAGACTTGCTTGGGCCAAGAAACATGAGCAATGGACATTAGACCGGTGGAAATCTTTCCATTGGTCTGATGAGTCCAAATGTGAGATGTTTGGTTCCAACCTCCGTGTCTTTGTGAGACGCAGAGTAGGTGAACGGATGATCTCCGCATGTGCAATTGGGTCCTGGACTTTCTGACGGGCCGCCCCCAGGTGGTGAAGGTAGGAAACAACATCTCCACTTCGCTGACCCTCAACACTGAGGCCACACAAGGGTGTGTACTCAGCACCCTCCTGTACTCCCTGTTCACCCACGACTGCATGGCCATGCACGCCTCCAACTCAATCATCAAGTTTGCAGACGACCCAACAGTAGTGGGCTTGATTACCAACAACAACGAGACAGCCTACAGGGAGGAGGTGAGGGCACTCGGGGTGTGGTGTCAGGAAAACAATCTCTCACTCAACGTCAACAAAACAAAGGAGATGATCAGAGACTTCAGGAAACAGCAGAGGGAGCACCCCCCTATCCACATCGAAGGGACAGCAGTGGAGAAGGTGGAAAGTTATAAGTTCCACAGCGTACACATCACAGACAAACTGAAATGGTCCTCTCACACAGTCAGTGTGGTGAAGAAGGCGCAACAGCGCCTCTTTAACCTCAGGAGGCTGAAGAAATTCGGCTTGTCACCCAAAACCCTGACAAACTTTTACAGATGCACAATCGGGAGCATCCTGTCGGGCTGTATCACAGCCTGGTACGGAAACTACACCGCCCTCAACCGCAAGGCTCTCCAGAGGGTGGTGCGGTCTGCACAACGCATCACCGGGGGCAAACTACCTGCCCTCCATGACACCTACAGCACCCGATGTCACAGGAAGGCCAAAAAGATCATTAAGGACATCAACCACCCGAGCCACTGCTTGTTCACACCGCTACCATCCAGAAGGTCGAGGTCTGTACAGGTCCATCAAAGCTGGGACTGAGAGACTGAAAAACACCTATCTCAAGGCCATCATACTTTTAAACAGCAATCACTAACTCAGAGAGGCTGCTGTCTACATTGAGACCCAATCACTGGCCACTTTAATAAATGGATCACTAGTCACTTTATACAATGCAGTCTATATAATGCCACTTTCATAATGTTTACATATCTTACATTACTCATATCACATGTATGTACTGTATTTTATACCATCTATTGCACATTGCCTATGCCGCTCGGCCATCGCTCATCCATATACTTACATGTACATATTCTTCTTCACCCCTATACAGTGGGGAAAAAAAGTATTTAGTCAGCCACCAATTGTGCAAGTTCTCTCACTTAAAAAGATGAGAGAGGCCTGTAATTTTCATCATAGGTACACTTCAACTATGACAGACAAAATGAGGAAAAAAAATCCAGAAAATCACAATGTAGGATTTTTAATGAATTTATTTGCAAATTATGGTGGAAAATAAGTATTTGGTCA
>QNTS01005443.1:13712-33880 GCA_003317085.1 Hucho hucho
TGACCAAATACTTATTTTCCACCATAATTTGCAAATAAATTCATAAAAAATCCTACAATGTGATTTTCTGGATTTTTTTTCTTCATTTTGTCTGTCATAGTTGAAGTGTACCTATGATGAAAATTACAGGCCTCTCTCATCTTTTTAAGTGAGAGAACTTGCACAATTGGTGGCTGACTAAATACTTTTTTTCCCCACTGTAGATTTGTATGTATTAGGTAGTTGTTAGGGAAGAGTTAGATTACTTATTAGATATTACTGCACTGTTGGAACTAGAAGCACAAGCATTTCGCTACACTCTCATTAACATCTGCTAACCATGTGTATGTGACAAATAACATTTGATTTGATTTGATTGGTGTTGTTCCCACCGTGAAGCCTGGAGGAGGTGGAATGGTATAGGGGTGCTTTGCTGGTGACACTATCGGTAACTTTTTTAGAATTCAAGGCACTCTTAACCCTCATGGCTAACACAGGACTCTGCAGCGATACGCCATCCCATCTGGTTTGTGCTTAGTGGGACTATCATTTGTTTTTCAACAAAACACACCTCCAGGCTGTGTAAGGGCTATTTTACCAAAAAGGAGAGTGATGGAGTGCTGCATCAGATGACCTGGCCTCCACAATCACCCGACCTCAACCCATTTGAGATGGTTTGGGATGAGTTGGATGGCAGAGTGAAGGAAAAGCAGCCAACAGGTGCTCAGTATATGTGGGAACTCCTTCAAGACTGTTGGAAAAGCATTCCTCAGGAAACTGGTTGAGAGAACGCCAAGTGTGTGCAAAGCTGTCATCAAGGCAAAGAGTGGCTACTTTGAAGAATCTCAAATATAAAATATATTTTGATTACTACATGATTCCAAATGTGTTATTTCATGTCTTCACTATTATTCTACAATGTGGAAAATAGTAAAAAATAAAGAAAAACTCTTGAATGAGTAGGTGTGTCCAAACTTTTGACTAGGACTGTAAACGTGATCTGTTGTTTGGGGTTTAGGAAGGAATCCAACTGGACTTTTACTTAAAATGCAGTGTTCACTTAGGAAGGCCTGAATTCTGGCATTCATTATCCCAGTGGTTCCCAGAATGTGGGGCACGGGTCAAGATCAACTAGCTCAAGTCAGCTAACGTTTTTTAGCTTGGTATTTTAACCATTGATTTTGTTGTAATGTTTGAGTCATTCAAATATCATATGAACACACATCATATATGGCAACATGTATAGAATTGCAGGACATAAGCTTTAAACTTGCTAAATGTTGACTCCGCCAACAAGAGTCGAGTGAACAGTTTGTTCCATGAACAGTGCTTGTGGGTGGGGGTTCCCCAATGCTGGAAGGTGGGCCTGAGTGAAAAAGTTTGTGTACCCCTGCGTTATTCTACAGAAAACCTTTCCTAAATTACTACTAACTGAGATGCCTCGATAGTTATAAGGGTCAAACTTGTCAATTTAAAAAAGAAATAGGTGTGATAAAGACTCCAGATCTCAATAAAGTAGCCTACCCTCATCACTAGGTTAAACAGTTTGAGATTAGCCTCTCTCAGCTTAGAGCTGCAGTGTTTCAGCATCTCTGTTCGAATGCTGTGTAGCCCATATGCGTTACCACTGTTGAGGGCCTTTATTTTTTTATTTAGCTTAGACAGTGTAATAGGATTGTCCATTTGGTTTTGTTGGTCTTGTTGTTCATTCTAATTACTTTAATTGTTCTATTACTGATGTTTGGGTGGAGTAAGTTATTCTTCTTGGAATTTATAGAGGTTTTCAAAATGTTGTTTCTAGATATTCGCATCTTTGATTGGGAGGTCTTTCTTTTTAACAATGGTACCTAATTCCCTCCATAAATCCAAAAATGAATTTTGATTGATTGCCTCCTCTGTTTTGTCAAGCTCAATGGTCATATAGAGAGATGTTTCCCTTCGTAATACCTTCTTACATTGGCTTAAGGCCTGTTGGTATATGAGACGTGTCTCCTGGTTCACAGGGTCTCTGTGTTTTTGGTTTGACTAAAGTGTTT
Organism: Hucho hucho; assembly: GCA_003317085.1. Lineage (NCBI taxonomy): Eukaryota > Metazoa > Chordata > Actinopteri > Salmoniformes > Salmonidae > Hucho > Hucho hucho. The sequence continues at coordinate 15,728 of QNTS01005443.1, forward strand.
TCTTGCAGTTGAACATTCTTTGTCAGATAATTTGTCCTTTGGTAGTATTCTCTTTTTTGATATTCAATTCTTCTGCTTCTTTACCAGTTTAGTGTTTAGATCCCCCATTAACAGAACTTTGCCTACTGACTGTAGTATTACATTTATTATATCACAATAGAGAGTCTGAAAAGTATGGAAAGTAGGATGGGGACATATACAGTACGTTGCGCACATGTAAATGTCTCTATCGGAGTTGACAATGTATTTTTTATCTTTAAGCAAATGTATTTTTTTCATTTTCTCTCTGCTGTGAAATAATTTGAAAGATCTTCTTTAAACCAGATTATAATCCCTCTTGAATCTATGCCACATTTTACAAGTGGATGTTTCATTGGAGGTACAGTAAACTCCCTGTAATTCTTTGGAGAGGTTGTCTGCAAATCTTCTTGACTCCATGTCTCTAGAAGTATAATTAAGCAGTAAGGCCAGAGGGGGTGTGGTATATGGCCAATATACCACGGCTAAGTGCTGTTCTTTTTGCATGATGCAATGCGGAGTGCCTGGATACAACCCTTAGCCGTGGTACAGTGCCTTCGGAAAATATTCAGACCCCTTGACCTTTTCCACATTTTGTTACGTTACAGCCTTATTCTTAAATTGATCAAATATTTTTTTTTCCTCAGCAATCTACACACGATACCCCATAATAACAAAGCGAAAACAGTTTTTTTACATAAATATTCAGACCCTTGAAATTTAGTTCAGGTGCATCCTGTTTCCATTGATCATCCTTGAGATGTTTCTACAACTTGAATGGAGTCCACCTGTGATACATTAAATTCATTGGACATGATTTGGAAAGGCACACACCTGTCTATATAAGGTCCCACAGTTTGACAGTTCATGTCAGAGCAAAATCCAAGGCATGAGGTCGAAGGAATTGTCTGTTGAGCTCCGAGACACGATTGTGTCAAGGCACTGATCTGGGGAACAGTAAAAAAAAAAATCTGCAGCATTGAAGGTCCCCAAGAACACAGTGGCCTCCATTTTCAGTTGGTGTAGTTGTTGGTTTAGCTTTATGTCACTTTGTAGTAAAGTACGTACTGCATGTGTAGGCACATATTGCATCATAAATGCAAGGTGTGCCGATAACTTTTCCAACTGTCCCAGTATTCAACAATGCTGTGGTATAATATAGTTTAATGCAAACTTCAAATAGTATAAATTTTTTATGATTTATAGAAAAACTACAGCAACATAGTGTTTTATTTAAATAAGTAAAATGGTATAAAATGACCTGAGAATATAATCTGGACAGGTGAAAATGTAAAATGTATTTAAAATAAGACATTTTGCCAAAAACTACAGATCTTCGTCCTCAGAATGAGAATCTACCATTTAAATATGCTTTAATAATAAATTATGTTTAAAAAAATATATGAATACAACATATGAATACATCATTATTATCTAGGCTACATACAGTGCCTTTAGAAAGTATTCATACCCCTTGACCTATTCCACATTTTGTTGTATTACAGCCTGAATTCAAAATTGATTCAATATTTTTTTTGCTCACCATTCTAACCACAATACCCATCATGACAAAGTGAAAACTGTAGCACATTTATTGCAAATGAAATACAGAAATATATCATTTACATAAGTATTTACATCTCTGAGTCAATACACGTTAGAATCACCTTTGGCAGTGATTACAGCTTTGAGTCTTTCTGGGTAAGTCTCTAAGAGCTTTCCACACCTGGATTGTATACTGAACAAAAATATAAGCACAACATGCAACAATTTCAACGATTGTACTGAGTTACAGTACATATAAGGACATCAGTCAATTGAAATGAATTCATTAGGCTCTAATTTCTGGATTTCACATTACTGTCACGAATTCCGCCGAAGTCAGTCCCTCTCCTTGTTCGGGCAGCATTCGGCGGTCGATGTCACCGGTCTTCTAGCTACCGCCGATCCATTTTTCATTTTCTGTTTGTTTTGTCTTCATTATACACACCTAGTTTCTATTCCCATAATTACATGTTCCTTATTTAACCCTCTGTTTCCCCCCTGGTTTTGTGCGTGTTTGTTCATTGTAAAGTTGGTCTAATTTGTGAGCATGTTGTAATTCTACTACTTGGATTTTTGTAGTTTTTTTGAGTAAAGATTCGTGACTACTCATCTCTGTTGTCCTGTGCCTGACTCCACTTTTCATGCTACACACAGACGCTTTGACAGTTACTGAGCAGGGGTGCACCCATGGGTGGGCCTGGGAGGGCATAGGCCCACAACACTTGGGAGCCATGCTCACCCACTGGGGATCCAGGCCTAGCCAATCAGAATGAGTTTTTCCCCACAAAGGGGCTTTATTATAGACATGAATAATCCTCAGTTTCATCAGCTGTCCGGGTGGCTGGTCTCATACGATCCCGCAGGTGAAGAAGCCGGATGTGGAGGTCCTGGGCTGATGTGGTTACATGTGGTCTGCAGTTGTGAGGCCGGTTTGATGTACTGCCAAATTCTTAAAAATTACGTTGGAGGCAGTTTATGGTAGCGAAATTAACATTCCATTTTCTGGCAAGAGCTCTGGTAAACATTCCTGCAGTCAGCAAGCCAATTGCACGCTTCCTTGAGACTGTGGCATTGTGTTGTGTGACAAAACTGCACATTTTAGAGTGGACTTTTATTGCACAAGGTGCACCTGTGTTATGATCATGCTGTTTAATCAGCTTCTTGATATGCCACACCTGTCAGGTGGATGGATTATTTTAGCAAAGGAGAAATGCTCACTAACAGGGATGTAAACAAATTTGTGCACAAAATTTTAGAGAAATAAGCTTTTTGTGCGAATGGAAAATGTCTGTGATCTTTTATTTCAGCTCATGAAACATGGGACCAACACTTTACATGTTGCATTTATATTTTTGTTCAGTATATATAGATTCCACAGAGCCTGGTCTCGGCTCCATGCCGTTGGTGAAGTTCATCATAAACTTCCTTTACCATGGAGTGGAGTTTGGTCCACTAGCTGTTAACACGACAAACCACTGCACCACAGAGATTTGATGAAAAATGTCTGTATGAACATCAAACACTGCTTTTTATTGCTGACCAGCCAATGTCACTAATGTGCATTGTATAAAAAGCGGAGAGTTTTTTGATGTGGGTACACAGACCTGCAATCAACTGCGGCCCCTCATGACGAGTTCAGATTTTTTGTGGCCCCCACCCCCTTCAAAGTTGCCCATCCCTGTTATAGATTGATATCCACTGATCTCCAAAGGCCTGTAGAGAGAAACCTGCTGGTGATACACACACACACACACACACACACACACACACACACACACACACACACACACACACACACACACACACAAACACTTATGGTGACTGTTCTCTAAAGGAGAGCCAAGTGTGTAGCTATGGCCAGTCATCTCATGGGGGATAACAGAATGTGTGTGCAGCTAAAGTGCATGGATAGATGTAGGTCTACTCTAAATGAGCCAATGAAAACCAATAGAGCCCAACATTACAACCCCCCCGGTGATTAAATCCTGTAACAGTGTGTTCCCGGATGCGGCCACAGATTCAGAAACCTTGGCAATAGTAAATCCGTATAACGACCCTCTTCTCGGCAAACATTCTGGCATACCAATAGTTCCCGGCAGTGTTGAGCATGAGCAAACATCTGGTCAGTTACGGAAACTACCCAGTAAGGGCCAGGCACGGCAATATTGACACAGTGCTTTATTGATCTAGATCAGGTATTCCCAAACTGGGGAACCCCCCCAGGGGTACGCGCAATGCTGTCGGGGGTACACCAAATAAAAATGTGATTCACATTTGTTTTTTTTATTTGTACTTTTTTTTCTTCACATTTTCAATAGGGGCTATACATTTGGGTGAGTTTTGTTTCTCTCCTGAGTAGCGTCGTTTCACTGCCAAAATTAAAATTAAACCATCTAGTGTTCAGCGAAATAACAACACAATGTCAAATACAGGTAGCCTCGTCAAATAATTAACATCCAATCACATTAACCGTTACTCTCTCACAGGAATCCGTATGTAGGCAAATGTAGCTGCTGCTCATGTTGGTATCTGTACTGATGGCGCAAAAGCCATGACAGGGAGACATAGTGGAATGGTAATGCACGTGCAATCAGTTGCTCCTGACGCCACTTTGGTAAACTGCAGCATCCACCGAGAGGCTCATGCTGCCAAGGGAATGCCAGACAGCTTGAAAGACATTTTGGACACTACAGTGAAAATTGTTAACTTTGTTAAAAAGCGCAGGCACTTTCCAGAAACGGATGACACGAACAACTGAATTCGTTATCCCTTTCATGCCCTGCCTCCAGTCCACTTACTGATATCTGAACAAGAGAGCCTCATCGAAATTGCAACAAGCAGTTATGTGAAAATGTAATTTAATCAGAAGCCACTGCCAGATTTCTGGATTGGGCTGCGCTCAGAGTATCCTGCCTTGGCCAATCGCGCTGTTAAGACGCTGATGCCCTTTGCAAGCACGTACCTATATGAGATGAAAACTAAATACAGGCACAGACTGTGTGTGGAAAATGATTTAAGACTGAGACTCTCTCCAATACAACCCAACATTGCAGAGTTCTGTGCATCCTTTCATCACACCCTTCTCATTAACCTGTGGTGAGTTATTCACAATTTTCGATAAACAAATAAGGTTTTATATGTAAGATGGTTAAATAAAGAGCAAAATGATTGATTATTATTATTTGTGCCCTGGTCCTATAAGAGCTCTTTGTCTCTTCCCACGAGCCGGTTGTGACAAAAACTCACACTCATTCTTATGTTTAATAAATGTATCGTACAGTGTGTGTGTGACAGGCTTACAATGACGGCAAAAAACAACAGTTGAGATTACGCTGACCCTGGTGCTAAAGGGGGTACGCAGCTGGAGGTTGAACGTTTGAAGGGGTACGGAACTATACAAAGTTTGGGAACCACTGATCTAGATCAACACATTCAGAACACATCTAAAGGACAGCAGACGACTGAGTCAACATTGTCTTAACATGGTTCAGATAAGCTTTTTTAGCTGAGTGTTTCACCTGTTGTGTAATGCTTAGGGTTGGAGTCAATTCCCTTTCAATTCAGGAAATTCAAGATCCAAGGTTTTCCATTCAGTCTTCTTAACAAGCACTGAATGTGAAATACACTGGCTTCTTAACAAGCACTGAATGTGAAATATACAGGCTTCTTAACAAGCACTGAATGTGAAATATACAGACTTCTTAACAAGCACTGAATGTGAAATATACAGGCTTCTTAACAAGCACTGAATGTGAAATATACAGGCTTCTTAACATGCACTGAATGTGAAATATACAGGCTTCTTAACAAGCACTGAATGTGAAATATACAGGCTTCTTAACAAGCACTGAATGTGAAATATACAGGCTTCTTAACATGCACTGAATGTGAAATATACAGGCTTCTTAACAAGCACTGAATGTGAAATATACAGGCTTCTTAACAAGCACTGAATGTGAAATATACAGGCTTCTTAACAAGCACTGAATGTGAAATATACAGGCTTCTTAACAAGCACTGAATGTGAAATATACAGGCTTCTTAACAAGCACTGAATGTGAAATATACAGGCTTCTTAACAAGCACTGAATGTGAAATATACTGGCTTCTTAACAAGCACTGAATGTGAAATATACAGGCTTCTTAACAAGCACTGAATGTGAAATATACAGGCTTCTTAACAAGCACTGAATGTGAAATATACAGGCTTCTTAACAAGCACTGAATGTGAAATATACAGGCTTCTTAACAAGCACTGAATGTGAAATATACAGTGCCTTCAGAAAGTATTTACAACCATTGACTTTTTCCACATTTTGTTGTGTTACAGCCTACATTTAAAATGTATTAAATGTAGCTTTTGTGTCACTGGCCTACACAACTTACCTCATAAATGTAATTATGTTTTTAGAAATGTTTACAAATTAATTAAAAATGAATAGCTGAAATGTCTGCAGTAAATAAGTAGGGCCTGTTCTACCCCTTTGTTATGGCAAGCCTAAATAAGTTCAGGAGTAAACATTTGCCTACCAAGTCCCATACTAAGTTTCATGGACTCACTCTGTGCAATAACAGTGTTTAACACGTTTAACATCATCTCTCTACCCCACACATACAATTACCTGTAAGATCCCTCAGTCGAGCAGTGAATTTCAAGTCCAGATTCAACGACAAAGACCAGGTTTTCCAAAAAAGGGCACCTATTAGCAGATGCTTAAAAATAAAAAAGATTACATTAAACATCCCTTTGAGCATGGTGAAGTTATTAATTCCACTTTGGATGGTGTATTAATACACCAAGTCGCGACAAAGTTACAGGCGTCCTTCCTAACTCAGTTACCAGATACTTTCAGTATCAGAGTTTAATGGCTCAGAAAACTGAGGATGGATTAACAAAATTGTAGTTACTCCACAATACTAACTGACAGAGTGAAAAGAAGGAAGCCTGCACAGAATAACAATATTCCAAAACATGCATCCTGTTGCAATAAGGCACTAAAGTAAACTGCAAAAAATGTGGAAAAAAAGAAATTAACTTTATGTCCTGAATACAAAGTGTTATGTTTGGGGAAAACACAACACATCACTGAGTAGCACTTTTCCTATTTTCAAGCATGATGGTGGCTGGATCATGGGTATGCTTGTCATCGGCAAGGACTAGGGAGTTTGTTTTTATAAAAAGAGACGGAATAGAGCTAAGCACAGGCAATCTGCTTTCCAACAGACAAATTCACATTTCAGCAGTTCAATAACCTTAAACATAGTGCTGGAAAAAGTACACTATTGTCATACTTGAGTAAAAGTAAAGATACCTTAATATAAAATGACTCAAGTAAAAGTGAAAGTCACCCAGCAAAATACTACTTGAGTAAAAGTTTAAATATACTTAAGTTTAAAAAGTAAATGTAATTGCTAAAATATCAAATGTAAAAGTATAAATCATTTCAAATTCCTTAAATTAAGCAAGCCAGACGTTACAATTGTATTGTTTTTTTTTATTTATTTGCAGATAGCTAGGGGCACACTCCAACACACTAATTTACAAAGCATTTGTGTTAATGAGTCCACCAGATCAGAGGCAGTAGAGATGATCAGGGATGTTCTCTTGATACGTGCGTGAATTGGACAATTTTCCTGTTGTCAGAAGTCTCTGTGTAGCAGGTAGGCAGAGTCAGGCGCAGGACAAAGGAGATGAGTAAATCTCATATCTTTACTCAAATAGCAAACTACCAAAAATAGGTAGTAAAATCCAAGCTCACAATGAAAAGAACATCTAACATATAACAAACACGCACAAAACTGTCACGGTTCGCAGGTTTGGCTGTCCATTGCTGTGTGTGCTGTTCTGGTCTGAATGCCTTCAGTGTCAGCTGTGCTGACGAGCAATCAGATCAGCCGCAGGTGTGTCTCGTTTTGTGGGTCCTATATGTAGTCTGGTGTTTGTCATGTTGGTTGTCAGATTGTTTTGTTACTGGGTTTCTGTGTCTCACTGTCTGTGCAGTGCCTCCTTCCAGTTCTTGTTTTATTTGGTTTACCCTGCCTTCAGTGTCTAAGCTAAGGATCTATCTGCCGGTCTGAGACTACTCTCCAACCAGCCTTGTTCTGCTCTGTTGTTGTACTCTGAATAAACCTTTTCGCATTCGCAATTGGATCCAGTGTTTCCGTGAGCTGACATAACGATCTGACCCCCATGGATTCAGCGAATGTTACCGAACTGAGAGACATTTTGAATAACAACAACGCTCGGTTTGATCGTCAAGATGAGCAGATTATGGCGATCGGTCGAGCTTATCAGGTCTCGGTAGCGCAGGTCTCGGCACTTACAACCAAGGTTCAACATCTGAGAGCCGAGCCTGTCCACGCACCCACTGCGCCCAACCCACCACCCGGTGTTCCACCCACAGACCGACCCACTAACAGCACGGAACCTCGTCTGCCACCTCCTGCTGCTTATTCGGGTGAGCCCCAACTATGTCGTGCATTCCTGATGAAATGTTCACTGTTCTTTGCTCTGCAGCGGTCATCATTCCCCACTGAGGAGTCCAAGGTAGCGTTTGTAATAATGCTATTGTCAGGACGAGTGGCGCTATGGGGAACAGCAGTATGGGAACAGGGACATCAGTGTCTTGAGTCGTTCCAGACCTTCAATGATGAACTCAGGAGTGTGTTTGATCGTGCTGTGTCTGGCAGAGAAGCGGCCAGAGTGTTGGCGGATCTACGGCAGGATGACAGGTCGGTGGCAGACTATTCCATCGAGTTTCGGACGCTGGCCGTGGAGTGTAAGTGGACGCACGACTGCAAGGCAGAGAAGCTTGGTCCTGGACAGGGAGATTCGTCCTATCATCCCTCCTCCTCGATCCTGAAACCAGGCAGGTGGGAGGAGCTCGCCTCTTCCAGGAGGAGAAGGAGCGAGGAGGAGCACAGAGACTCTGTTTATATTGTGGAGAGGCGGGACACTATGCAGTCAAGTGCCCGGTAAAAGTCAAGGCCCGTCAGTAGAGAGGTTACTGACGGGTGGCATTTCCTTCGATGAATCCTCCTGAGAATCTACGCTCCTCCAGGTCAGACTGCAGTGGGCTCAGGGGCAGAGGGGAGCTTCATGGACCGAGACCTGGCGCACAGACTGGGGATTCCGATCATTCCCATCACTCATCCTATCTCCGTCAACGCTCTGGATGGTCAACTCCTGTCTCACGTCACACACTCTACCGGACCGGTGAGCCTAGTCACGTCAGGCAATCACGTGGAGGACATTCGGTTCCTACTAATTGACTCTCCTTCTGCTCCTGTGGTGTTGGGGCACCCCTGTCTCACCCGCCATAACCCTCACATAAACTGGCGTCAGAACACAGTCATGTCTTGGAGTGAGAGTTGTCATGCGTCTTGTTTGGTGTCTGCTGTGTCTTGTGTCTTGTTCTGTGTTGCAGGATGAACAGACAGACCTGTCTAACGTGCCTGGGGAGTACTCCGACCTGAGGGAGGTGTTCAGTAGGTCTCGGGCCGCTTCTCTTCCTCCGCATCGTCCCTATGACTGTGCTATAGATTTATTGCCAGGTACGTCTCCGTCTAAGGGCAGATTATACTCACTTTCCGCTCCGGAGAGGGAGGCCATGGAGAAATACATTTTTGATTCTCTAGCTGCCAATTTCATCCGCCCATCCTCCTCTCCTGCAGGGGCGGGATTCTTCTTTGTGGGTAAGAAGGACGGTTCCCTGTGTCCTTGTATTGATTATCGAGGACTGAACAGCATCACGGTAAGGAATACTTATCCTTTGCCGCTGATGTCTTCGGCGTTCGAGAGACTGCAGGGCGCTTCCGTGTTCACTAAGCTGGACCTTCGTAACGCCTATCATTTGGTTCACATCAGGGAGGGGGATGAGTGAAAAACCGCCTTTAATACTCCCAGGGGGCACTTTGAATATTTGGTCATGCCTTTTGGCCTGTCCAACTCCCCAGGGTTTTCCAGGCACTCGTCAACGACGTGCTGAGAGACATGGTCGATCAATTCATATATGTTTACCTGGATGACATATTGATTTTTTCTTCGTCTCTCCAGGAACACATTCAGCACGTCAGACGAGTGCTTCAGAGGCTGTTAGAGAATGGGCTTTATGTCAAGGCGGAGAAATGCGCGTTTCATGCACAGTCTGTCCCCTTCTTAGGACACATTGTGTCGTCTGAGGGGATGCGCATGGATCCCGACAAGATTCAGGCAGTGGTGGATTGGCCAACTCCAGATTCCCGCAAGGCCCTGCAGAGGTTTCTGGGTTTTGGTAATTTTTACCGGCATTTTATTCGCAACTACAGCCAACTAGCCGCGCCTCTGACTGCCTTGACCTCCACCATTAAGACTTTCAGGTGGTCTAGTGCAGCTGAGACTGCATTTACTAAACTCAAGGACTGTTTTGTTTCAGCCCCCATTCTTGTCGCTCCTGATCCCTCTCGTCAGTTTGTGGTGGAGGTCGACGCGTCAGAGGTGGGAGTAGGTGCGGTTCTTTCCCAGCGCTCCTCCGCAGACGGCAAGGTACATCCGTGCGCTTATTTTTCTCACCGGTTGTCACCCGCCGAACGTAATTACGACATTGGTAATAGAGAATTGTTGGCAGTCAAGTTAGCCTTGGAGGAGTGGCGTCATTGGTTGGAGGGTTCGGGGGTACCTTTCACGGTTTGGACCGACCACAAGAACCTTGAATACATCAGGTCCGCTAAACGACTTAACTCCAGGCAGGCTAGGTGGGCCCTTTTTTTCGGTCGATTCGAATTTTCCATCTCCTACCGTCCAGGTTCTAAGAACATCAAGCTTGACGCATTGTCCCGTATTTTTGACCAATCAGAACGCCCGGTTTCTCCCGAGTCCATCGTTCCACAGAGATGTGGGGTTTCAAGGCTAATTTGGGAGATCGAATCGAAGGTCCGCACGGCCTTACATGGGGTAGTGCCTCTGTCCGGATGCCCACCGGGTCGGTTATTCGTGCCAGAGAGATTACGGTCCAACGTTATTCGGTGGGGTCATTGTTCCAAGGTGGCTTGTCACCCAGGAGTAAATCGTACTATTTTTCTCATTAAGCAACGGTTCTGGTGGCAAACTATGGTTCGCGACACTCGTCGTTTTGTACTGGCCTGCTCAATCTGTGCCAGTTGTAAGACTTATACTCAACCCCCTGCTGGGCTCCTTCAACCGTTGTCAGTTCCTTCGAGACCCTGGTCACACATTGCGCTAGATTTCGTTACAGGCCTCCCTGCTTCACAGGGTAACACGGTGGTTTTAACCGTGGTGGACAGGTTCTCGAAGGCTACTCATTTCATCCCTCTGCGCAAATTACCTTCTGCCAGGGAGACAGGGGTTGCTGTCATAGACCACGTTTTTCGCATTCATGGCCTCCCGACGGACGTAGTCTCTGACAGGGGTCCCCAATTTATATCCAAGTTTTGGAGAGTTTTGTCGGTTGCTGGGGGCGAATGTCAGTCTTTCCTCGGGGTTCCATCCCCAGAGCAACGGTCAGACTGAGAGGGCCAACCAAGAATTGGAACGAGGGTTGCAATGTTTGGCGTCTGAGAATCCGTCCTCTTGGAGTCAGCATATCTCATGGGTTGAGTACGCTCATAACTCATTACCAGTGTCATCCACGGGCCTGTCCCCGTTTGAGTGTAGTTTAGGGTACCAGCCACCTATTTTTCCTAGTCTGGAATCCGAAGTCGCGGTTCCCTCTGCTCACAAATTCGTTCAGAGGTGCAGACACATCTGGGAAACAGCCAGGGAGACTCTCATCCAGGTGGGTTTGCGCACCAAGGCCCAGGCCGATCGCCACCGGTTGAATCCGCCCGTCTACGTCGTTGGTCAAAAGGTGTGGCTTTCATCTACCGATATTCCTCTCCGCTCCGTTTGCAGAAAGCTTTCTCCCAGATTCATTGGCCCGTTTACCGTCACCAAGGTCCTTAGTCCGGTGACGGTCCGTCTCAAACTTCCTCCGGCATACCGGAGAATTCATCCCGTCTTCCATGTTTCTAAGATTAAGCCTCTTATCCGTTCGGCTATTAATCCACCTAGTCCGGTTCCACCACCGCCGCGAATCGTAGATGGGGAGCCAGTTTATTCGGTTAGTCGTATTCTGGACTCTAGGCGGAGGGGACGCGGATTCCAGTATTTGGTGGACTGGGAGGGCTACGGTCCGGAGGAGAGGAGTTGGGTTCCTGCTCGGGACATATTGGATCACTCCCTTATCGATGACTTCAATTGCCAGGTAGGACCCTCTGGGAGCGTCAGTTGACGCTCCTAGGGGGTGGGGTAATGTCACGGTTCGCAGGTTTGGCTGTCCATTGCTGTTTGCCTTCAGTGTCAGCTGTGCTGACGAGCAATCAGATCAGCCGCCGGTGTGTCTCGTTTTGTGGGTCCTATATGTAGTCTGGTGTTTGTCATGTTGGTTGTCAGATCATTTTGTTACTGGGTTTCTGTGTCTCGCTGTCTGTGCAGTTCCTCCTTCCAGTTCCTGTTTTATTTGGTTTACCCTGCCTTCAGTGTCTAAGCTAAGGATCTATCTGCCGGTCTGAGACTACTCTCCAACCAGCCTTGTTCTGCTCTGTTGCTGTACTCTGAATAAACCTTTTCGCATTCGCAATTGGATCCAGTGTTTCCGTGAGCTGACACAAAACTATGAGGGGAAACAGAGGGATTAAATAAGAAACAGATAATTAAGTGATTGAAAACCAGGTGTGTGTATAATGAAGACAAACATAGAAAATGAAAAGTATATCGGCGGTAGCTAGAAAACCGGTGACGTCGACCGCCGAAAGCTGCCCGAACAAGGAGAGGACCAACTTCGGCTGAAGTCGTGTCACCTGTCATGCTAAGCATTCAAAATGTAACGAGTACTTTTGGGTGTCAGGGAAAATACATGGAGTAAAAAGTACATTTATTTTCTTTAGGAATGTAGTGAAGTAGTCAAATATATAAAATGTAAAGTACAGATACCCTAAAGTATTTTTACACCACTGCTAAAACACAATGCCAAATATGCACTGGAGTTGCTTACCAAGACGACATTAAATGTTCCCGAGTGGCCTAGTTGACTTACATTGGCTTGAAAATCTATGGCAAGACTTGAACATGGCTGTCTAGCAATGATCAAAAACCAACATCTTTATCCTCCTCGTAGGGACATTTATTTTGCAGCACAGACTAATCCTATGAGACCATTTCTGCATTCCAAATGGAAACGTATTACCTGTATGGGGGATTCTACAGAAGTGACGCAAATTGGGGGTTTTAAAAAAAGTATCAGCACATCTTACAGTATGTCAGATAGACGTACCTACTACTCACACACTTTTCTTGTATTGTATACTTGAAATATTTACCTGAATTCCTTACCACCCTACTAAATATGGGCGATAGGTTACATCACCTCATTCTGTATCAGAAAGTAGGCTGGCCCTCTCTTAAGTCTTGTAGATCAATGCACTGCTCTCTTTTTGTTTATAAGGCCCTCTTGTGCAAACTTCCCTCATACCTTACTTAATTGTTAAATTGCAGACATATGAGTCACCAGACCTTATCATAGGGAAGGCTAACTCTGGAGATCCCTTCAAACTCCACTGAGTTAGGTAGATCTGCTTTTAGTTTTTTTTCCACCTTACATGTGGAATGATCTCCAAAGCACTCATGAATGTGAGACATTGGTGCCCCTGGGGCATGGGTATTCAACTATTATCCTATAAGGTCTGAAGCCTGTTGTGTGTTCTACCTGATAAGTTTCCCATTTAATTGGAACATTTGGGGTGACAGAAAATACCTTATGGGGCAATCAAATACACTGAGCAAATATCATATTCCTTTATTAATATGAGGAAAATGTGACCTTGTCTGAAAGAATCTATTTCCACTGTTAGTCGGTGTCCCAGTCTGTGTCCAAAATGATAACCTATTTAGTGCACTGTTCTGGTCAAAAGTAGTGCACCACATAGGGAATAGGGTGCAACAGTATGCAGGATGCAACCTCAGTCTGTCGGGAATATTATGAAAGCGCTCACTCTGACTTCCCCGAGTGCATTGCACAGCGTGATGACCGATACAATTCCATTACACCTAAATGTAAATACCGTCTCATTGGCCTTCCAAATAAAAACCACCTGCCTGGGGTCCTGAGAACCACAGAGGCTGTCCATCCACCCTTTCCGAACAAAAGGGAAAAGCTCATTTTTCCTATGGTTTGATCTTTTCATCTCACTTCCTGCCTGTGTGTGTCTCACTGTGTGTGGCTAGGAATGTGAGCCTCACTGTGTGTGTTTCATTGTAAGTCTGTTGGTATGTGAGTCTCACTGTGTGTGTGTCTTGCTGTGTAGAAGAAGAGGAGAGAAGCCCTTTACACCCCTACACCCTTGTGTGTGTGTGTGTGTGTGTGTGTGTGTAACTGTGTTGGCCACCCAAGTCTTCAGGCAGATCCTCCTAACCGCCCTCAGCTGCTAAAATACCTACAACCCTCACCTCATATCAGACACATGATAAACTACCACTTATACTCTAATTTTCAGCTCAAATCAAATCATGCTAACTTTAATGAACAAAATATTAATTGTTCTAGTGCTAAATGCTACACTAGAGGGGGTGCTGCTATTGGTAATGACATGTGACAAGCACGCCCATGTTCTGTGGTGGTCTCTTTCTGTCTCCTTCTGAGAGAATCCCCATGCTCTCTGTTTGTTGTGTTAAGCTCCAGCAAGTCCAGCTGGTTTTGATTACACTCTCTCTAAGATCGCAGAGTAAAAGAGTGTATGTGGACGTGCGCGTGCATGTGTGTGGGGGTAGGATCTCGCTTTTTCTCTCTGGTCTCAAATTGAGTTTCTCACCAATTTGGCGTTGGGCCCCTGACTAGTGCTGGAGGCTCCGGGGGGTGGGTGTGGGTGTTCTGGGTGGCTGTCACACAGATATCTAGTAAGCCCTGCCCTCTACAGCCTCAGACTCCTGAGGGCCGAGGAGAGAAGAGAAGAGAGGAGAGGAGAGGGGAGGGTCATACATTAATGCGTAATATCCCACTGTGCACTCCACATCATTTGAATGTGGAATGTGGGTCATATTTGGTAGAGACGTTGATCAATGAGATTTCATGTTTTATTTATTGTCACATACACCGGATAGGTGCAGAAAAATGTGTTATTTTACAGGGTCAGCCATAGTAGTACGGCGCCCCTCGAGAAAATGAGGGTTAAGTGGCTTGCTCAAGGGCACATTGATAGGTTTTTCACCTTTTTATTCACCCACTCCAAAAGACAGCGAGAAGTTTGTTGAATTTTTGGTTTAGTTGTCATCAACACGTGTTATCACTGCGCTTTCAACCAATAAACTTTGACTTTGATTTGATTTTGATTTGATTTAAAAGCTTAACAAAGGCCTAGATCAGATCAAGAGTTAACAGACGATAGCCGACACCCGCATAGCTGGTACTTTGGTGGTGTCGGAGGTGTAACAGCTGTCAAATCAGAGCGGCTGCTCGTATGGTCATTGCCATAAAGCCACACCCGTCCCACTCCCAGCCACTCGTGTTAAAAGTTCAGAATGTGAAAGTGTAGGCTATATAGAAATAATGACGCTCAAATTGAAAGTCATTAAACTATTTAATGAGGATTTCTATCAGCCTAATCGAGGTGTAGACTGCATCTGTTCGAACTTGTAAATAAAATAAAATAAAATAAAATAAAATTGTATTTGTCACATGGTAGACCTTACAGTGAAATGCTTACTTACAAGTCCTTAACCAACAGCGCGGTCTTAAAAAAAATAAGCGTTATGACAGTATTTACTGAATAAAATGTAAACAATAAATACATTTTAAAAATTAAAAAGTGAGATTTTTGGGGGAAAAACAACAAAAAACTAAAGAGCAACAATAAAATAATAGTAACGAGGCTAAATACAGGGGGTACAGGTACAGAGTCAATGTGCTGGGGCACAGGTTAGTCGAGGTAATTGAGGTAATATGTACATGTAAGTAGAGGTAGAGTAACTATGCATAGTGTTTGGACCATGACAGTTTGTTGGTGATGTGGACACCAAGGAACTTGAAACTCTCAACCTGCTCCACCAAAGCCCCATCGATGAGAATGGGGGCGTGCTCGGCCCACCTTTTTCTGTAGTCCACAATCATCTCTTTTTGTCTTGATCACGTTGAGGTCTCTGACCTCCTCCCTCTAGGCTGTCTCATCGTTGTCGGTGATCAGGCCTACCACTGTTGTGTCATCTGCAAACTTAATGATGGTGTTGGAGTCGTGCTTGGCCATGCAGTCATGGGTGAACAGGAAGTACAGGTGGGGACTGTGCACGCACCTTCGAGGGGCCCCCGTGTTGAGGATCAGCATGGCAGATGTGTTGTTACCTACCCTTACCACTTGGGGGCGGCCCGTCAGGAAGTCCAGGATCCAGTTGCAAAGAGCAGTGTTTAATCCCAGGATCCTTATCTTATTGATGAGCTTTGAGGGCACTATGGTGTTTAACGCTGAGCTGTAGTCAATGAATACATTCTCACGTAGATGTTGCTTTTGTCCAGGTGGGAAAGGGCAGTGTGGAGTGCAATAGAGATTGCATCATCTGTGGATCTGTTGGGGCGGTATGTAAATTGGAGTTGGTCTAGGGTTTCTGGGATAATGCTAATGGTGTAAACAAGGCTACATGGGATTTCTCTTAATACGACTCCGTGCAGCCAATGCCAATGTCCACATTAGGTATAATGCTGGCCGCCTCTTGCGGATTTGACAACTCTAAAGCAGCTCTACCTCAGACACTATCAAATGAACCACTATTCAGGTGTCAGCTAGCATGGATCTGATTCAAATGGGAAAACAATGTCCGATATTTTGTATTTTTACAACAACGTAATGTGTTACCGCTGTACTTCGTCTAATAGCACAACAAAACCTGGATGGCAGTTGAGATTCCATTAAAAGTACATAGTGCAAGTGATCAACGCTGTTCGAGATTCTGTGCATATTCTAATAGAAATTGTGAAGATCTCCACAGACCTGCAACTTTTGCATTCTATCTTGAACATGCACGGTTTATAGGATTACATAAGAAGACATTATAGTGACAGTAACCTCAAAATGTGGATGTGTTACTAATTTCAAGGTTGAATAAATACTGTTCCATTAGTTTGCAAGATAGCCTTCATTTGAGGCTATTTACTGTATTACACAAGTAATAATGAATCATGTTTGGTTGACAACACAACCAACAATCTAAATAAATAAATAAAACAATATCAAATCAAACGTAATCAAATCAAACTTTAAATTCACTTTAAATTAAGTCCTATTCTTTAACTTAGATTTTTGGTTGAGATGGAGATGTGAATCCAAAACGCTAGACTGGGTCAGTGGCACAAATGGAACTATCCAAGCAGAAGATACATCTCCTTCAAATGTTGACATTTGGTTGTATTGACAACCAAACACAATTCAATATCCAACAGCCAAACACAATATCCAGTTAGTCTACGAAAATAATAATTAATATGATGG
This sequence comes from Hucho hucho, assembly GCA_003317085.1. Lineage (NCBI taxonomy): Eukaryota > Metazoa > Chordata > Actinopteri > Salmoniformes > Salmonidae > Hucho > Hucho hucho. Next base: position 32,798 of record QNTS01005443.1, read on the forward strand.
ATTGACGTAAAAAATCGAAGTTAAAGAACATGATTAAATCTAATCTAATCAAACTTTTAAATGCACCTTAAATAAATGCAACTTATTTGATTTCTTCCTATTCTTTAACATTGATTTTCATTGAGGTGGAGAAGTGATTCCAACATATTAATAATTAACTTGAAGATTAGTTTTGAAATCAACCAAAGCACGAAACCCCTAGGTCTATATGTATTGTATATTCCTTGTTGAACCCTTGGGTTGAATAAAAAAAAATAGCTGTTGATGGCTTTGCAAATGATATATAGGCCTAAATAGTATCACTGATGGTATAATGTACAGTGCCTTCGGAAAGACCCGATGACTTTTTCCACATTTTGTTACATCACAGCCTTATTCTAAAATTGATTAAATAAAATAAAATCGTCAGCAATCTACACACAATACCCCATAATGACAAAGGGAAAAGTGTTGCAAATGTATTCAAATAAAAACCAATACCTTATTAACATCAATATTCAGACCCTTTGCTATGAGACTTGAAATTGAGCTCAGACGCATCCTGTTTCCATTGATCATCCTTGAGATGTATGTACAATTTGATTGGAGTCCACCTGTGGCAAATTAAATTGATTGGCCATGATTTGGAAAGGCACACGCCTGTTTATTTAAGGTCCCGCAGTTGACAGCGCATGTCAGAGCAAAAACCAAGCCATGAGGTCGAAGGAATTGTCCGTAGAGCTCCGAGACAAGATTGTGTCGAGGCACAGATCTGGGGAAGGGTACCACAACATTTCTGCAGCATTGAAGGTCCCCAAGAACACAGTGGCTTCCATCATTCTTAAATGGAATAAGTTTGGAACCACCAAGACTCATCCTTGAGCTGGCCGCCTGGCCAAACTGAGCAATCGGGGGAGAAGGGTCTTGGTCAGGGAGGTGACCATAACCTAATGGTCTCTCTGACAGAGCTCTTGTCAGGGATCAGCCAGGCTCCACCACCACACAATCACAGAGATCACTGTCACCTGAGTTCTAATCACCCACACCTGCACGTCATTTGATCATCAGCACAGTCAGCATATAGGCACTCTCTCCACACAGTCA
>QNTS01005443.1:35478-70549 GCA_003317085.1 Hucho hucho
CCTCTTCCTCAAGGCCGAGAAATGCTCCTTCCATCAACCTACCGTCCAGTTTCTCGGCTATAACATCAGTGAACACGGCATCCAGATGGACGAGGGGAAGGTGAATGCGGTCCGAAACTGGCCCACACCTACCACCATCAAAGAGCTCCAACGTTTCCTCTGATTTTCTAATTTCTATCGCCGGTTCATCCATAACTACAGTTCCATCACCTCCCCGTTGACCAACCTCCTTCGGAAAAAACCCAAGTCTCTGTCCTGGTCACCAGCTGCCAAGCAGGCTTTCCAGAGCCTCAAAGACTCGTTCACAAGTGCACCACTCCTCAACCCTCCGGACCCCAACAAGCCGTTCGTCGTCGAAGTCGACGCCTCTGCTACAGGAGTAGGAGCGGTGCTATCGCAGCAGCAGGGGAACCCAGCATGTCCTCATCCATGTGCCTTCTTCTCGAAGAAACTGTCCCCGGCGGAGATCAATTATGATATTGGTAATCGAGAACTACTGGCCATCAAGCTCGCCTTAGAAGAGTGGAGACACTGGCTGGAGGGTGCCAAGGAGAAATTCACAGTTCTCACTGATCACAAAAATCTTCAATATCTCCGAGATGCTAAATGCCTCAACCCCAGACAGGCAAGATGGGCTTTGTTTTTCACTCGATTCAATTTCACCATCTCCTATCGTCCCGGTACTAAGAATCTCAAAGCTGATGCTCTAACCCGTCTCCATAACCCCGAAGAGAAGACTGAAGATCTGGAGCCCATCTTGCCTCGAAAGATCCTCCTGAGCCCCATCCAGTGGTCCATCCATCAGCAGCTTTCCTCCTCCAGTGTCTCCGAGCCATCTCCGCCGGGGTGTCCACCCGGTCACACCTATGTTCCCCGGTCACAACGCACTAATCTCACTCACTCGGCACATTCTTCTGTGGGCACTGGCCATCCAGGGGCCAACCGTACCCTCTAACTGCTACAAGATCGCTTCTGGTGGCCCAACATGGCCAGGGATGGGAGAAGGTTCGTCCAGGGATGTCCAGACTGCTCTCCAAGAACCCACGCCATCTGCCATCGGGCAAGCTCCTTCCGTTGCCCGTTCCCCGGTGCCCCTGGTCACACCTAGGAGTAGACTTCGCCACCGACCTACCTCCATCTGAAGGTAATACATGTATCCTAGTTATTGTTGACCGATTCTCCAAATCCTGCCGTCTGATTCCTTTGAAAGGTCTACCTACTGCTATGAGCACTGCCGAGCTACTCTTTACTCACGTTTTTCGATACTTTGGGATTCCTGAGGACATTGTGTTGGATCGAGGGCCCCAATTCATCTCCCAGATTTGGAGGGCCTTCTTCAGACTCCTAGGTGTGACCGTCAGTCTCTCTTCTGGTTACCATCCTCAGACGAATGGGCAAACGGAGAGGAAGATCCAGGAGATTGGACGCTTTCTAAGAACCTTCTGCCACGGCCACCAGAACTCTTGGAATCAATTCCTAGGCTGGGCAGAGTACGCTCAGAACTCCCTCCGGCAGCCTGCCACTGAACTCACTCCCTTCCAGTGCGTGCTCGGCTATCAGCCTCCCCTGTTCCCGTGGTCCGGAGAACCTTCTGACGTCCCCTCCGTCATTTTTTGGTTCCGAGATAGTGAGAGGGTCTGGGACGATGCTCATCATCATCTTCAAAGGGCAGTGCGTAGACAAAAGATCCAATCAGACACTCGGAGAGCGGAACCACCTACCTTCCAGCCAGGACAGAAGGTCTGGCTTTCGACACGGGACATCAAGCTGCGCCTGCTCTGCAAGAAGCTGGGTCCCAGATACGTTGGCCCCTTCACCATCACCCGACAGATCAACCCAGTCACCTACCAGCTGCAATTACCTGCACACTACAGGATTCACTCTACCTTTCATGTTTCACTCCTCAAGCCCTATCACTCACCTGTTTCTGTTCCCTCCACAGAGCCTGTCCCGACAGAGGAACCCCCCCCCCCCTCCGTTAGTGCTGGAGGATGGAACGGTCTACACCGTCTGTGAAATCTTGGACTCCCGGCGCCGTGGTGGTCATCTGGAGTACCTGGTGGACTGGGAGGGCTATGGACCAGAGGAACGTTCATGGACATCCAGGGAAGATATCCTAGATCCAACCCTCCTTACCACATTCTATGAAACTCACCCAGATCGTCCAGCACCCCGAGGAAGAGGCCGACCACCGCGACGTCGGGGTCCTCGGCCCTCAGGAGCGGGCCGTGGAGGGGGGGGGGGGTACTGTCAGGGATCAGCCAGGCTCCACCACCACAATCACAGAGATCACTGTCACCTGAGTTCTAATCACCCACACCTGCACGTCATTTGATCATCAGCACAGTCAGCATATAGGTACTCTCTCCACACAGTCATCTTGTCTGGTCTCGTTTGAGTAAGGACTCACTCCCGGTTCCTCTGACCTATTCCTTTGATATCAGCATTGTTTCATCTGCCTTCCAGTGTCTCCTTTGTCTTACTGGTTCCAGTTGTCATCATCCGGCTAACTCCTTCATCTTCTACAAGAAAACTATAACCTGTCTGGATCTCCCATCGTCATCTAACAGAGACTTTCTGTACTACATTTTACCTCACCATCATTATTTCATTAAACCTGTTTCTCTTTTGGAACCTTTTTGTCTTGAGTCTCTGTTCCATAACAGCTCTAGAGTTCCTCTGCATGTTGGTGGCAGCATCATGCTGTGGGGATGTTTTTCAACAGCAGGGACTGGGACACTAGTCAGGATCGAGGCAAGGATGAACAAAGAAAAGTACAGAGATCCTTGATGAAAACCTACTCAGGAGCGCTCAGGGCATTTCTGGAGAGACCTGAGAATAGCTGTGCAGCAACGCTCCCCATCCAACCTGATCGAGCTTGACAGGATCTAAAGAAAAGAATGGGAGAAACTCTCCAAATACAGGTGTGCCAAGCTTGTAGCGTGATACCCAAGAAGACTCAAGGCTGCCAATCGCTGCCAAAGGTGCTTCAACAAAGGACTGAGTAAAGGGTCTGAATACTTATGTAAATGTGACTTTCAGTTTTATTTTTTTATACATTTGCAAAAATAAAAAGTTTTTACTTTGTCATTATGGGGTATTGTGTGTAGATTGATGGAGAAAAAATCACAGATCTAATACATTTTAGATTAATGCTGTAACGTAACAAATGTTGATAAAGTTAAGGGGTCTGAATAGTTTCCGAATGCACTGTATGACTTATAAAGTATGGTAACATTTAATTTGTTCTGTTAAACCTACCCTTTGGAATGACTTCAATAGCAACAGTGAATATTATTATTATACTATTATTATATAGTAGTCAGTAACAAATATCAAAGCTAAGCAAGGCTTGGTTAAAACCTTGGCTGAGAGACCAAATGAATAGCTCTAGAAATATCAACTCTACAGTAGGCACTGCTGCCCAGTCTATATTTTTTTTTCTGATATTGTATATAACGCTGAAAATCTGACTTTGTTTCAAAGGTACAAATTCAACATACAGTTTACTGCTATTAACCCAGTCAACACATTGAATAACATATTCACTGCAGTACATGTAAAAACAGATAGCACCATAGACAGTTAGTGAGTTTCACGTTTGGGGAAGCTTACAATTTATCCTACTATTTCTACCTATCTGCGTGCCAGTTATGATTATTTTTAGATGCGCATTTTCATGGAACACTAATTTCAATAATAACGTTTTCTTTTCTCAAAAGTATTATTGTCTCGTGTAGGCAGAAGCCCTATAAATGCCATCCTCATCTAAGTAAAATACATAGGCCTAAAGCTGACAAATAAAAACTGTATAAAATATTCTGATGAAAATGCAGGTTCTTTAAATCACATTAATCTCTCTAAGCCCCTTTCTATCTGCAACATTATACCAATTTAGCAGATTGGGGTGCTCACACGCTCCCTCAATTTAATCAGGGCAGAGAAACCAGACACATGCGCATCAATCTACTTTAGTGGAAGCCAGAAAATCCGAACAGTGCGCTGTGCACCCGCCAACTTTCCTTTCCAATTCGCAAAGGTCTGAAACCAGAGATCCTTATGTTATGACGAGATGTTTCTGGTTCCACCCTAACAATGCGAGTCGTTGTCCCAAAGCCAGGTGACAAGCTTAGGTCTGCATATTATGCCCATATAAACACATTGGGCTTATTCAGGACAGAATTTGGCGAGAGTGAGAGCTCTAGATTCGCCTCTTCCTCTTTGCTGAAACTATGGAGCAAAACAGCGCCCCTCTGTCTTGCTACATGTAACCCATGTATCTGATGCTTTCTGTCCAGAAAAAGTATGACATGCCATACTCCTTTTGTCCAGACAGCATACATGGTCTACACATACGGGTGGCGCTGTTTCGCTCACTCAGATGATTTATCTGAGATTGATGCGTCTTTCTGTCGGTGCGCGTCTCGGTCAAATTTTCAATATTTCATTATTTTATTTGGACGAGAAAGAGGTATGGCCAGGCCCCCTATGGACAGCGAGTGAACGCCCCCCTACTGTACAAACCGACAATCGGTCTGGTGAGTTTTCTCCTTACCTGTCAGGAGTGACTCCTACCTGGCTGACCTCACTGAAAGTAATGCACACCAGGTGAAATGCAGTGAGAAAGAAGGACAGAGGACAGAGGACAAAAGAAAGGAGTGGTGGTTCTTTTGTCCTACAGACCCTGGAACTAAATGTGAGTAGAGGTAAAAATGTGATTTCTTTGGCCTTTCCCGAGTCCTCTTCTCACCCTGAAGCAGCTGCTGTGTGTAAATCCCTGCTAAATCAGGCTGGACACTCACTATACATTAATAAACTCATCAGGTAGATTTCATTCAAATCAATTAGAGTTCATTTGTTTATGTTTCAAGGGTGACTGATTTAGTTTTTTGATGTCTGTAGAAATAGATCAGATTCCAAAGTTTAGCTATAGGCATAATGGAACCTCTCACACTGCTGGTTGACCACAGGATGACCGACCAGCTCTGTTCTATTCTTTGACCTACCAAATACACACTCTCTCTCTTTCTCTCTCTTTCTCTCTCTCTCGCTCTCTCCCACTTGCTCTCCCCTCTCTCTCTACACGATCAAAACGCCCCCATCAATCCCGCCATCCCTTCAGGGTTTATTTGTTCAGGTGAGCGAAGTGAATATGTTGGCTTCTCAGTTGGAGGGCCTAATTACGTCTAGAACCTGCTGCTTTCATCTTGCTCTGCATGACACGCATATCCCGCCGCCACATTGCTCAGGGCCTGGTTTTAAGGTAAATACCTGGAGGCAGGGCACAAGGAGCACTAGCAGCACACCCATAGCAAGAAGTCAGGTCCTGTGGTCTAATTATGAGCCCACCACAGGCATCTTGCAGAGGGTAGACCTGAAGGTTTGTTGTACAGGATCATGTACTGTAGGCCTAATAGAAATTTTTTGTCTAGACACCGTCTCACTTTTGTCCTATCGGACCAGCATCAGGTCTGACCAGCCAAGACATTTACCCCTTAGGCCAGGTTTTTCCAAACTCATAGTGCTATGGCAAAAAACTAAACGTGCACCCAGGAGTGGCCCCAGGACCGAGTTTGGGAAACTTTATGTTTCACAATGATTATGTCTGTGGGGTGAATAAAAAAAGGTAGATCTAAATAGGCATTGAAGAAGTAGTGTTAATGTTTTAGTTATAGCCCACTATCCAGAGAATATGTATAGGGCGTGTTTTCTCCATATTTAGGCAAATTGTCTTACTGTAGCCTATGTCTTGTCTTCAAAAAGAGATACCAGAAATATGGTGTTGATTCACCAGGGACTATCAAAGCAATATGATGTGGACCTTAAATAAATAAAGCATGAGCCGCACTGCTTGAATTATGGGGCTACCTCAGTCAGTATGAAGATTGATTGTTGCCGTCTAATACTGCTCTCTGGTGGCCAGTATCAGACATAAACAAAGATGCAGTCTTCAAATTATCACTGATTGATAAGCCCTGTACAACAGGGATCCCACGGGGCTGGTTGTGAATCAGCAGTTTTTCTTTTGTTATTTCAGTCACTCAAATAGCCCATGTCAGCAAAACATTTTTAGATTGGTAAATTAGTCTAGTGGCCAGCTATCTAAACTTGGTCAAAGTACCGACCATGGGCCCCCATAGATTTTTTTACTCACTCTCACTCAGATATCCTATTAAAAACTGTAAACATTTCCCTCAACCCTATGGCAAAATTTGCAGAATTGCAGGAAATTAACTCTAATACTATATTTTTTCTCTCTGCTGTTAAAAGGGGAATGCTAAAATGTTTTGCTCGCAAGGTGGGGGAAACACCATTTCGTGTAGGGCCCCCAAAGTTGCCCATCCCTACTGTAGAAAATAGGATGATTCTACTGCCTCACGATTTTCCATAACTAATTTCAATTAACTTTCTCTATACTGTCAAATAAAGTATTGTTCACATTGTATAGTAGAGTAAAACCAGGAATGAGTCATGTCAGGATTTGTATTTATTTATCTTTCTACATTTCTATCTAGGAATTATCACAGAAAAACAAATCACGTTTTTTTTAACAATTCACAACGCTTTTCCACTTTGAAAGGGTATAAGGAGAACAACTGATATCATGGAGTGCACATCTGACCAAGTAATAATCAGACAATCAATCAATATTTGACCAAATAATAATCAACCCACTATCCACAGTTTGAGAATAGCGAGGCAATAATACAGACAACATTTCTATTTTATTTAGATCTACAGTAGACTTACTCAAACACTTCAAATGTAACCAGTAGAACACAAATAAATAAATAAACTGTTGTTTTATGTGTTTTATTCTCTCCTGGGTCTTAGATACTATTATATACCCTTCTCATGGACGCTAAGCCTTGCGTTTCAAGTAAAAATCTGTTGAGGAACCAAGATAACTCATGAACATCAATTCTAACTTCATAGCCTGGTCCCAGATCAGTTTGTGCTCTTGCCAACTTCATTGCTGTCAGTGTCAAGCTAATTATAATTGACATGACAATGAGTGACAAGAAGTTGGTGTGAGAGCACAAACAGACTGGCACTGGTTGAATCAGTGTAGTTTCCACGTAATTTCAACCCCAAAAATCTATGTGATGATGTTGAATAAACCTGTAAAACTTTACGGAGCAAAAATATAAACGCAACGTGCAAAAATGTCAACGATTTTACTGATTTACAGTTCATATATCGAAATAAGTTAATTGAAAAAAAATTATTAGACCCTAATCTATGTATTTCACATGACTGGGCAGGGGCGCAGCCATGGGTGGGCCTGGGAGGCCATAGGCCCGCCACAGCCAATCAGAATTCGTTTTTCCCCACAAAAGGCCATTATTAAAGACAGAAATACTCCTTAGTTTCATCAGCTGTCTGGGTGGCTGGTCTCAAACAATCCCGCAGGTGAAGAAGCCAGATGTGGAGGTCCTGGGCTGTCATGGTTACACGTGGTCTGCGGTTTTGAGGCCGGTTGGACATACTGCCAAATTCTCTAAAACGACATTGGAAGTGGTTATGGTAGAGAAATTAACATTCAGTTCTCTGGCAACAGCTCTGGTGGACATTCCTGCTCTGGTGGACATTCATGCCAATTGCACGGTTCCTCAAAACTTGAGACGTCTGTGGCATTGTGTTGTGTGACAAAACTACACATTTTAGAGTGGCCTTTTATTGTCCCTAGCACAAGGTGCACCTGTGTAATAATCTGGGGTGCAACTTTGGTTTCAACAGTGGGAGGGACAATAACTCGGATTATTATTTTTTAACTTGTTTTCAGTTGGATAAACCACCCTAACAGCCTACCCGACCACTCGGAGGCGTCCAAAATGGTCCTAAAGCACACTGTTGCCTTGTTTTGTATCACATTTCAATGATAAAACTGGGGGGGACAAAAATGCAATTTCAGAATGTAGGTGGGACATGTCCCATGTTTCAGCTCATGAAACATGGGACCACTTTTCATGTTGCGTTTATATTTTTGTTCAGTATAATTGGATTTACGTTATCATCGTGAGGGCATTTCGTCTTTTTTTCACCCAACTTTTAACCTAAATATTTTAACCTAAAAAAATATTGAATTCACATTAGTTGACAACTGAACCAAATGCAAATAAAAACTAGACGTTGAACTGATATCTGTGCCCAGTGGGTGGCTACTAACGTCAGTGATAAACATGAATTTTTCAATCATATAGGTAGTGTTCTGTAGATCAGTACTATGCCTTCATGGAAGGTGAGAGGGCTACTCCAAATGGCCAAAGCAAAGCAGGGTCAAAGTTCAAGCCAACAGCATGCAGGCACAGAGGTGGTTTTATAGTAAATTCACACCAGTGGCGCCAGGAGAAAGTAAAGTTTGCAGCAATGGGAAGAGCAAATACTGAAGAATAATATCTTAATTTTCCAATTTCCATCAATTAATACAACAAACTTCAATGGGGCAAATAAAGATGAAATGGACAGTATTGTCAAATGTAAAGAAAAATATGCTAGGAAAACTATGCTAGGAAAATACCAGGAAAAGAAATGCTCCCACACCAGACTTCTAATTCAAAACCTCTCAAATAAATAAAAAGCAATGGTATGACAAGACTAGACCTATGATAAGGTATTTCACATCCACAGTATGCTGAAAATGTACATAAATAATATGATGGGGGTTCTGTTTGTATTTGATAGTGATCCATTAAAGTTCAGGGCATGATGCTTATGACATGTGACTGTGCAAAATACCTTTATTAACTACACAAAACGTTTATGAAGGTAGCCATCATATTAACACATAAGTTCCTTTATCAAGTAATGTCGAGTTTTAGGTAACTGTTGCACCGCATTAATTGCAATATGATAAATACTACATTAATACTGGATGCAATTTCTACTGGGGGAAATGGGCACTCCACTATTTCACTCCACGCCTCATCTTTCATTCAGCAGGATGATGCCTACTGGGTCCGAGGGGCTGTGAATGATGTCCTCTCAGACTAGAAGCCCTCCTCCTAACCCTCAGCCCAGGGGCTGCACATGTCAGCTCTGTCCCTACTGGGTTCTTTCAGTTACCCAACTGAAGATAGGACAGCAATACACTGGCCCATAAGGTACATTCAGCTGTTGAACAAACAGTTGTTGGCCACCCCACCTGCAATCCCCTCCTCCCTTGTCATGGCGAAGGTCCCTTCTTTTTGTGCTTGCAGGACTGAATGACTGCATGGTGCACCGTGCCACTGTGGACATTGTTAGCTGGGTTGTTAGCTGATTGTCTTTGGTGATGTTGTGGCCAGATTAACAGAGTAGGAGCGGGCTAGGGTTGGAGGTAGAAATGTAACCATAAACTTCCTGCCGGCCTCACACTCTCCCATCTGTGGCGAGAGCTACAGCGAGCCGCGGTGCAAAGCTAACGGATGCGAGGATTCGAGGCAGCGCAGAGAGTAGTGATCGAGTAGCCATACAGGTACAGCAGTGTTGGTCCAGTGTTGGGCCCCGCCCCTGGCCCCAGTGTCATCAATAGGCACCGGCCCGTGTCATTATAAGGCACCCACAGGGTCTTGGGAGTCATGTTGGAGGGGAGACTCATTCTGGATGGGGGACTAAACCAATAGAAAAGAAAGGCAGATTAAGCCCCTGATGTTTGGCACCTACAGTATATTTGTGAATATAGATGAATGGAAAGTCAATAAGGTTTGTGAGCTGGTTGGCTGGGTGGTTTTGAGGGCTTACCTGTCTAGATTTTCGGGGAGGGTGAGGGTGTGTTGAGTGGCACTTATTTTTCTGTAAGAAAATGTACAGTGTATTTACCATGTTAGCGTATTGTGAAAGAAAGGGGTTAAATGCATCATACCAAATAAATCTCAAGAATGGAAAGTAGTGTGTGTGTGTGTGTTTTACCTTCTGATGCAGGCGGTAGTGAAGATTACGGTCCGACAGCCAGGAATGTTTCAGTGACTGTGAGGCACTCATCCTCCAACTAGGGAACACACCCACAAACACACACATGCATGATTAAAACACACAGTATCACAGGGATACACAGGTCTACAACTGAATAATAACATAACCTTAGATAGCACACACAGAGTAACTTTCACCTATTGCTCTTGATCAGCAGGCGTGCGATGAAGTCTTTGGCCTCCTCAGAGATGTCTGTAAACTCCTCCTCCTCAAAGTTCCACTGACAGGCAAGGATGTTGTTCAGAGTCTCGTTGTCATCATCACCCAGGAATGGAGACAGACCAGTCAGCCTGGAGGCACAGCGAGAGAGGTGAGCCACAGTGATGACTGTGAGGATAAGTGATCACAAAAGCTCTGACAAAGGCTAGGAGGCTGAAAAGTTAGTTATTAATACCATGCAAGCCCCGTTGCGCGGGAGCTTGTTTCCTTTGAATAGTGTTATTTAGGTGTCAGCACAATGAGTTAAAACCATGTAGTGTATTTTTGATGTCACCCATCCACATCTTAGGGTAGGTAGCTTGTGTACTGTATGCGAGTATGAGAATGTAAATGTTATTGTTTATGAGGACTCACAGCATGTATGCGATGACCCCCAGACTCCACATGTCTGTAGGGAATGAGACAAATTCATAGTTGATGACTTCCGGAGCTAGGAATTCCGGCGTTCCAAAATTAACCCTCAACTTTTCCCTGGGCTTATACCTGAGACAGGGATAGAGGAGGGAATGAGGAGAGAAGAGTGTTAAGAAAGAGAGACAGAGAAATAGACCATATATACTGTAGATATTTGTATCTTACCTTCTTGCAAGCCCAAAGTCTATTATTTTGATCTTGTTTGTAGCTCTGCTCACACACAGAATGTTCTCTGGCTAGGAAAGGACACAAAAGAGTGAGACAAAGAAACTAGCTACCTATTCTAAGACAATGACCGAAAGGTAGTGATACAGGCAAGGCCATCAATAAATAGGGAAAAGTGCACAGGTGGAGGAGAAAATGGGAAAGAGATGGATCGAGTAATTTGATTTGATTTTGATCGAGTCACAGTACATCACTGGGGCCAAGCTTCCTGCCATCCAGGACCTATATACTAGGCTGTGACAGAGGAAGGCCCAAAAAATTGTCAAAGACTCCAGTCACCCAAGTCATAGACTGTTCTCTCTGCTACCGCATGGCAAGCGGTACCGGAGAGCCAAGTTTAGGTCCAAAAAGCTCCTTAACAGCTTCTACCCCCAAGCCATAAGACTGTTGAACAATTAATCAAATGGCCACCCGGACTATTTACATTTACCCCCCCCGTACCCCCTGTATTTAGCCTGCTATTGTTATTTTATTGTGTTACTTTTTATTTTATTTTGAACATTAGTTAATTTAGTAAATATTTTATTAACAATTTTTTTTGAACTGCGTTGTTGGTTAAGGGCTCGTAAGTAAGCATTTCACAGTAGCTTCTACACCTGTTGTATTCGGCGCATGTGACAAATAAAATGTGATTTGATTGGAATTGCAAATAAAGACCTTGAGAGTGGGTCATATACCTTGAGGTCTAGATGTAAGATGTACATCTTGTGCATGTACTGTAATCCCTCACAGATCTGTCTGATGAACAGCACCGTGTCTAGCTCTGTCAGGTTGTAGTTCTCATCTATGATCCGGTCAAACAGCTCCCCTCCATCCACACTGTATAGAGGTGAGAAATACAGTCACACACATTCTGGGTGGTAGAGCAGAGAGAGATACCGTCACACACAGGAATATGGAGAGGTGACATATGGTGTAGCGCAATACACACACCTTAGATACTTTATTTGAATCTTCAAATCACACTACAAACAAAATGATTCAAACATTTCAAAAGCCACAGATGCAAACTCATGAATACACACACACACATATACATATACTGTATATACCTGTATATATTCAGAGAAAAAAAGAGAGAGAGGGAGACCCACTATTCCATGATGAGGATGATGTCGTGGCGTGACTCGAAGGCAGCGTAGAGTTGGATCAGGTTGGCATGATTCAGTTGGTTCATCACCTGGATCTCATTCTTCACCACGTCCTGGGAAACAGGCCAGTACATTAGACATTAGATCCACAGACAGATAGACTAACAGACACACAGACACACAAACCCAGCGAGTTCCGTTATTGAGACCTACGGTATCACACAGAAACCAGCTACAGCTTTAAGCATGGTTCCTGTAGGCTAACTACTGGTTTCTGTAGGCTATCTACAACTATCTGAAATTATAACGTAACCATTCAGTGATGCACTGCCACAGACATCTGACGGCTATCTCATCTCACATGTCACACTAAGCTGAGATGAGACTGACTCATGTGCCGTGGGTATTAGGGGAGATTAAGCTATCTATTTAAAAATGTTTCTCTATTCTTTATGGAGTTGTGCTATTATAAAATATCCTTCCATCTTCATGGAGGGGACATTGGACACATACTGTACAACTGATATCAATAGCTTCTTTCCAAATGGCACTGTATTCCCTATGTAGAGCATTACTTTTGACCAGGGCCCTGATCAAAAGTAGTGCACTAGATAGGGAATAGGGTGTCATTTGGGACATACGAATTCTTTACCACATATGCTATCAATGTCTGAAATCTACAGTTGAAGTCAGAAGTTTACATACATTTAGGTTGGAGTCATTAAAACTCGTTTTTCAACCACTCCACACATTTCTTGATAACAAACTATAGTTTTGGCAAGTCGGTTAGGACATCTACTTTGTGCATGACACAAGTAATTTTTCCAAAAACTGTTTAAAGAGAATATTTCACTTATAATTTACTGTATCACAATTCCAGTGGGTCAGAAGTTTACATACACTAAGTTGACTGTGCCTTTAACTTCTTAGGGAGCGGCTCCCGAGGTGACGGTTTTGGAGAGTCTGGCGTGCCCAAAGTAAAATGCCTCCCACTCAGGCCCAGAAAATAGGATATGCACATAATTAGTACTATTGAAAAGGAAACACTCTGAAGTGTCTAAGAGTGTTAAAATAGTGTCTGTGAGTATAACAGAACTGATATAACAGGCGAAAACCCGAGGAATTTCTGTCCTGGAAAAAGTGTTTTTGACACATTGCCTCATTTTGAACCCCTCCCTATTGAAAACATACATATATGGGAGTAAGATTGCAGTACCTATTGCTTCCACTGGATGTCAACAGTCTCTAGACAGTGTTTGATGATGTTTAGTTGCTCTGGATGGTAATAGAAGAAGAATTTCGAACTGGTCATCGGATGTAAACAGAAGAGGATGCGCGTTCACGGGCTCGCGGGCGCTGTGGTTTTTTCCTTTCCTATCGTCCAGTTTATAATCCGGTTGAAATATTATAGTAAATATACATAAAAGTGTTCCTAAGGATACATTATCAATGATGTTTGATTGTTCTTGGACAAGTGTATAGGTATAGGTTGAACGCGTTCTCTTCGCGGTTCAATGGGCGAGTGGACACTGTATTTTATGAACATTATGCGCCAACCAAACAGAGACTTATGGATATAATACATGACTTTTTCTAACAAAAGAACCATGGATTGTCTTCGTTGGACACTTGGGAAGCCATCAGCAGAAGTTCTTCAACAGGTAATTGATTTGTTTTCGCTGTGAAATGTGTTATGTGTGAACCGTGAAGGCTAATGAATTCATGGTAATGGCAAAAATATGTTAGGTGCTACCCTCAAACAATCAAATGTGGTGCTTTCGCGTTAAAGCCTTTTTCAAATCTGACAATGATGTGATATTGCCAAGAAGCAGAGCTTTTGATGACTATGAAACACTTGTATATGGATGCATGTTTAATAATTCAACTTTTGGATTTTGGATTTGGCGCCTTGCATTTCACCTGGTAGTGTCGGGAGTGGCGCGCTAGCGCCCCAGCGCACCTTGCTGTTCCTTAAGAGGTTAACATCATGGGAAAATCTAAAGAAATCACCCAAGACCTTAGAAAAAAAATTGTAGACCTCCACAAGTCTGGTTGATCCTTGGGAGCAATTTCCAAACGCCTGAAGGTACCACCTTCATCTGTACAAACAATAGTACAGAAGTATAAACACCATGGAACCACGCAGCCATCATACCGCTCAGGAAGGAGACGCGTTCTGTCTCCTAGAGATGAACGTACTTTGGTGCAAAAAGTTCAAATCAATCCCAAACAACAGCAAAGGACCTTGTGAAGATGCTGGAGGAAACAGGTACAAAAGTATCTATATCCACAGTAAAACGAGTCCTATATCGACATAACCTGAAAGGCCGCTTAGCAAGGAAGAAGCCACTGCTCCAAAACCGCCATAAACAAGACAGACTACGGTTTGCAACTGCAAATGGGGACAAAGATCGTACTTTTTGGAGAAATGTCCTCTGGTCTGATGAAACAAAAATAGAACTGTTTGGCCATAATGACCATCATTATGTTTGGAGGAAAAAGGGGGAGGCTTGCAAGCCGAAGAACACCATCCCAACCGTGAAGCACGGGGGTGGCAGCATCATGTTGTGGGGGTGCTTTGCTGCAGGAGGGAATGGTGCACTTCACAAAATAGATGGCATCATGAGGTAGGAAAATTATGTGGATATATTGAAGCAACATCTCAAGACATCAGTCAGGAAGTTAAAGCTTGGTTGCAAATGGGTCTTCCAAATGGACAATGACCCCAAGCATACTTCCAAAGTTGTGGCAAAATTACTTAAGGACAACAAAGCCAAGGTATTGGAGTGGCCATCACAAAGCCCTGACCTCAATCCTATAGAACATTTGTGAGCAGAACTGAAAAAGCATGTGCGAGCAAGGAGGCCTACAAACCTGACTCAGTTACACCAGTTCTTTCAGGAGGAATGGGCCAAAATTCCCCCAACTTATTGTGGGAAGCTTGTGGAAGGCTAGCCGAAAAGTTTGACCCAATTTAAGCAATTTAAAGGCAATGCTAGCAAATACTAATTGAGTGTATGTAAACTCGTAAAAGAAATAAAAGCTGAAATAAATAATTCTCTCTACTATTATTCTGACATTTCACATTCTTAAAATAAAGTGGTGATCCTAACTGACCTAAGACAGGTAACTTTTACTTGGCTTAAATTTCAGGAATTGTGAAAAACTGAGGTTAAATGTATTTGGCTAAAGTGTATGTAAACTTCCGACGTAAACTGTAAACCTGGGAGGCCTCTAATAAAGTATTTATTTCAGGTCTAATTTTTAGATCAAGGTTTTTACCTTCTCTTTCTGGCTCCTGGCTTTGATAATCTTGGCAGCCAGCTTCAGTCCAGATGAGATCTCTACGCATTTATGGACTTGTCCAAAACGTCCCCTTTGAACCCAAAGTCACAAACAGAGAAACACGTTCACAAACAGTGATGACACCCTGTTCTTTTTGTCTAGGCTAGGCTGATAGTACAGTAATAACTTTATAGTAATGTTCCTTTTCTATATCAGGCTTTTGGGGTTGTCATTGTAGGGTGTATGCATGGGAAACGCTCTCTCTCTCTCTCGCGCGCTCTCTCTCTTTTTCTCTCTGTAATGACGTCAATCGGTAATATGAATTATGTGTCACTATTGCAGCTATCTGGGAGATGTGTTAGCGTGCAGAGCAGTAATATAGTAATCCGCAGATACAGAGCCTGGGTTTAACACTGGCTGACTGGCTGGTTGCATTAGAGAGGCCTGTCTAACACACACAAAAAGACATACACACACTGGCTTTAAGACTGGCTGGTTGGCTGGTCGCATCAGAGAACCCTGTCACACACACACACAGTGGTGTAAAGTACTTAAGTAAAAATACTTTAAAGAACTACTTAAGTCGTTTTTGGGGGGTATCTGTACTTTACTATTCTATTTTTTATTACTTGTACTTTTACTTCACTACATTCCTAATGAAAATAATGTACTTTTTACTCCATACATTTTCCCTGACACCCAAAAGTACTCGTTACATTTTGAACGTTTATAAACAAATGCTTCATTTGTAAATTATGTCTGAGTCTTGGAGTGTGCCCCTGGCTAACCATAATTTAAAAAAACAAGATAATTGTGACGTCTGACTTGCTTAATATAAGGAATTTAAATGATTTACACTTTTACTTTTGATAGTTAAGTATATTTAAAACCAAATAATTGTATACTTTTACTCAAGTAGTTTACTGGGTGACTTTCACTTTTACTTGAGTCATTTTCTATTAAGGTATCTTAACTTTTTCTCAAGTATGACAATTGGGTACGTTTTATACCACTGCGTGCACGTACTCACACACACCCACACACACTCTGTCATTGCGTAATAAAAGCCCCCTGGGCCGTCTAATCATCTGTCATTGAGAGCGCATTTAGAACAGCTCTGGAAAATACTGTAACTGGCCCCACCACAAGTGTGAGATTTCCCCTGATTTCATTACAGCTGGGGGGGAGTGTGTGTGTTTCACATACTGTGGAGTACAAATAAATGGCCTGACTGTGATGTTATGAGAGCTGAGGTTGGGGGTTTCAGTGTAGTGTGTGTTTGCGGGTCTAACTGAACTGTGAGTGTATTATGGATCCCCTGCCTGGGCCTGCCATCCTCTTTCTCTCTCTCTCTCTTTCTCTATGCCTGTCTCTCTCTATGTCTCTCACTCTCTCCTCCCAACTCACCCTCCTAGGACCTCCTCTCTGTTAATGGTGTAGAAGGTAGTAACCTGGTGAGGTTTAGGAGTCACGATGAGGTGCTCAAAGGGGGCTGCTGGCGGAGGGCTAGAGTCTGGAGAGAAGAGAGAGAGATTGAGGAAAGGATAGGGATAAGGGATATCATGTACATGGGGAGAAAGGGAGTGAGGGGACAGAAGTGAGGGGACAGAAGTGAGGAGACAGAAGTGAGGATAGGGAGGAGCATACAGAAGATAGATTATTGTATGTTCTTAGTAACCAAACAGATCATATGCCGTAATGCCAGCATTTCTTAATCCAATAAACCAGCTGTGTCATGTTTGTGAAGTTCATACATGCATGGTGTTAAAGAGATACTTCGGGATTTTGGCAATCTATTTCCCCAGAGTCAGATGAACTCGTGGATACCAATTGTATGTCGCTAAGTGCAGTTTGAAGGAAGTTGCTAAATAGCACTAGCACAAATGCTAACTAGCAATAGTGCATAGTCTGGAAGTCTATAGGTACAGTTGAAGTCAGAAGTTTACATACACTTAGGTTGGAGTAATAATACTAGGTACCACGTTCATCTGTACAAACAATAGTACGCAAGTATAAACACCATGGACCACGCAGCCATCATACCGCACAAGAAGGAGACGTGTTCTGTCTCCTACAGATGAACATACTGTAGTGTGAAAAGTGCAAATCAATCCCAGAACAACAGCAAAGGACCTTGTGAAGATGCTGGAGGAAACAGGTACAAAAGTATCTATATCCACAGTAAAATGAGTCCTATATTGACATAACCTGAAAGGCCGCTCAGCAAGGAAGAAGCCACTGCTCCAAAACCGCCATAAAAAACTACCATTTGCAACTGCACATGGGGACAAAGATTGTACTTTTTGGAGAAATTATTTCCGGTCTGATGAAACAAAAATAGAACTGTTTGGCCATAATGACCATCGTTATGTTTGGAGGAAAAAGGGTGAGGCTTGCAAGCCAAAGAACACCATCCCAACCGTGAAGAACGGGGGTGGCAGCATCATGTTGTGGGGGTGCTTTGCTGCAGGAGGGAATGGTGCACGTCACAAAATAGATGGCATCATGAGGTAGGAAAATTATGTGGATATACTGAAGCAACATCTCAAAACATCAGTCAGGAAGTTATAGCTTGGTCGCAAATGGGTCTTCCAAATGGACAATGACCCTATGCATACTTCCAAAGTTGTGGAAAAATAGCTTAAGGACAACAAAGTCAAGGTATTAGAGTGGCCATCACAAACCCTGACCTCAATGCTATAGAAAATTTGTGGGCAGAACTGAAAAAGCATGTGCGAGCAAGGAGGCCTACAAACCTGACTCAGTTACACCAGCTCTGTCAGGAGGAATGGGCCAAAATTCACCCAACGTATTGTGGGAAGCTTGTGGAAGGCTAGCCGAAACGTTTGACCGAAGTTAAACAATTTAAAGGCAATGCTACCAAATACTAATTGAGTGTATGTAAACATCTGACCCACTGGGAATGTGATGAAAGAAATAAAAGCTGAAATAAATCATTCTCTCTGCTATTATTCTGACATTTCACATTCTTAAAATAAAGTGGTGATCCTAACAGACCTACGACAGGACATTTTTACTAGGATTAAATGTCAGGAATTGTGAAAAACTGAGTTTAAATGTATTTGGCTAAGGTGTTTGTAAACTTCCGACTTCAACTGTATCTACTACAGGGTCCGTCTGTTATATCTGGAGTATTTCTCCTCTCTTATCCGGTGTCCTGTGTGAATTTAAGTATGCTCTCTCTAATTATCTCTCCGTCTGTTTCTTTCTTTCTCTCTCTCTCTCTAGGAGGACTTGAGCATTAGGACCATTCCTCAAGACCTACCGGGCCTGATGACACCTTGATGTCCCCAGTCCACCTGGCCGTGCCTCTTCTCCAGTTTCAACTGTTCTGCCTGTTTTATGAATATTTTAAAATCTTGTCCATGTTCTGTTATAATCTGCACCCGGCACAGCCAGAAGAGGACTGGCCACCCCTCACAGCCTGGTTCCTCTCTAGGTTTCTTCCTAGGTTTTGGCCTTTCTAAGGAGTTTTTCCTAACCACCGTGCTTTTATACCTGCAATGCTTGCTGTTTGGGGTTTTAGGCTGGGTTTCTGTACAGCACTCTGTGACATCAGCTGATGTAAGAAGGGCTTCATAAAAACATTTGATTTGATTTGATTTCATACTAGCATACTATTTAGCATTGGCTCTTGAAATTTCCTTTAATTTCCTACATTCTGGACACAGAGACATAAACATGTTATACACAAGTTCACTCTGGGAAAGTAGAGTCAGAAGAATCCCGAAGTATCCCTTTAATGTGATGTGATCTGTGGTGTGAGTGACTGAAAGTCTAATGTCCCTAACTAGAAAGACAGTAGTAGTTAGGGTTTCTGAATGTTTATCCGCCTGCTTGCCCATCCAGGGTAATATCAAGATACTTAACTTAATTTACAGAAGATATCTCAATATCCAATTTTATTTTAGGAATGTTGCCACAATGGCAACAAAAGTCCAAATTAGCTTTGTTTTCAAACATTTGTCAGTTTCCCATTCTGCAAAATGATGAACCTCACCAATGATGTACTCTTTTGGCTGTCCATCATCCACCTTCTCTTCCTTCTCCGTCTTTTCTGCCTCTAATTGGGCAGCCTGAAGCTCTGAACCCTCAGGAACTCCTCCTTCCTCCTCTTCCCCCTCTTTCTTTCCTTTCACCAAATACTCCTCTTTGACGCCACGTTTACTGCTGGCAGCCACTTCACCTAACTCCTCAGAACTAAATAATGAACAAACATCAAAACAACTATCAATTCTGTTAAGTAAGTAACTGCCAGTAGTTCTTTTGGTAAGCGTATACAGAAGTTGAGATTTACAATCATAGTAGTAACGTCATAAGATGGGTTGAGTGTCAAAAGGTACCTTTCTAGAGGTTCTGATGACTCTTTCGCCCCTCCTTCCCTTCTCTTCTCCCCGTCTTCCTCTCGAACGTGCTCCACCTTAATCTTCAGTGCCCCTCCCGCTCTTCCCTCCTCTTCCTCAGGGTCAGATTCACCAAATATATCCCCCTCCTCTTCCTCTTCCTCCCTGGCCCTCTCATCTTCCTCCTGCTCAGGGGTTTTCTTCTCCTCCTCTTTCCCCTCTTGCTCCTCCATGTCCTCTGGTTGGACAACGGGGATGCGGGGCATGTCCAGAACCACCCCATTACCATGGGAACGCTCAGCATTCTGCCTGTTGAGCTTCTCTACCTGGTCTAGAAGGAGAGCCTCTACTGAGTCTGAGGAGGGACAAACAGAGCGGACAACATCATGCTTTGGGGTAGATTCACCCCATATTTATTTTCCTGAAACAATCATCCTTACTTTCAAAGAGCAGCATTCATTGGATGTGAATTTCCAAAGAGCACTCCCGCTCTAGTTCATTTACATTTATTTGACTGCTTCATTGTGTTAAAAGTTGAGGTGAAGTTGGTGTGTCTATCTCTGCTACCTGATGCATCTGGAGGCTTCTTCTTCTGGGCTTTCAGGACCTTCAGACTGAGTTTGGCCTTGTCCTTCCCATCCCTCATCCCATTGTCCTTCAGCTGACAGGGAGAGAGGGGGAGACATAGAAACATTAATCTCTCATAGCAAACTGAAGAAATACCCATCAAAATCTGTCTGTTTAAGCTAGAGATATCCGTTTTTTTGCATGGGCTGCGTCTCAATCCCCCACATCCTCCAATGTCGGCCTTCTGCATCTTAGCTAGAATGTGGCCGAGCTACAGCTGTGTTTGTTAGACCAGAAGACATGTCCGAACGGTTTGGGCTACAAACTAATATGGAAAGATGAGACTCTCACGGACACTTACATGTCGGCTGTTTTGCTCAAGGACACAAACAAGCATCACGGGACTCCTCTGAAATCGGTTCCGCCGATCTGCCAACTTCTGTTTGTAGCGTCCGAAAGGTTTGGGCTATACACTAACATGACCCCTCTATGGTAAGGTGAGTCTTGTTTTGCTCTAGAACACCCACAATCCTCACAAGACTCGCCTGAAGGCAGCCTGGTATCAGTTTTACCAGTATACAGCGCCTTCAGAAAGTATTCACACCCCTTGACTTTTTCCACATTTTGTTGTGTTAAAAAGTAGGATTTGTCAACGATCCATACAAAAAACTCTGTAATGTGGAAGAAAAATAGGAACATTTGTGAAAAAAATCATGAAACATGAAACACGAATATATAACCCCCTGAGTCAATACATGTTAGAACCTTTGGTAGCAATTACAGATGTGGGTCTTTCTGCGTAAGTCTCCAAGAGCTTTCCACACCTGGTGTGGAACATTTGCCCATTATTCTTTTCAAAATGTTTCAAGCTCTGTCAAATTGATTGTTGATCATTTGCTAGACAACCATTTTCAGGTCTTGACATAGATTTTCAAGCAGAGTTAACTATGTAACTGTTTTAAAGTCACCATTGGCCTCATGGTGAAATCCCTGAGTGGTTTCCTTCCTCTCCGGCAACTGAGTTAGGAAGGATGCCTGTATCTTTGTAGTGACGGGGTGTATTGATACACCATCCAAAGTGTAATTAATAACTCTTAACTTCGTGCTCTAAGGTATATTCAATGACTGCTTTTTAAAATGTATTTTTTTACCCATCTACCAAAAGATGCCCTTCTTTGTGAGGCATTGGACTCCCTGGTTTTTGTGGGTGAAATTCACTGCTCAAATGAGGGACCTTACAGATAATTGTGTGTGTGGTACAGAGATGAGGTAGTCATAAACAAATAATGTTAAACACTATTATTGCACACAGGTTGAGTCCATACAACTTATTATGTGACTTGTTAATGCTATGCTAGTGAATGTAAAGAGAAGGGACTGATGGAAAGAAATTTAGAAGGGAAAGATTTGAGACTCCAAAAGTGTTGGCACATTCGTTTGCACCTCCCATTACCAACAATTCACACGTATGGCCAGCATGCTTTAAGGATCTGTGAAAGCTATTAGTTCAGATTCCATGCATGTATTATATAACAGAGTGTGTATACAGCAGCACATTTCCGATAGCAACAGTTAAGTTGTATCTTTCACTACTCATAAACAGATGCAGGTGTTTGTTGCTGTTGCTATGGTTGCCATCATAACTGAAGCATGGTTGTCATGTCATGGCAGAGAGATCCTTTCCTCGACAGGAACAGTAGAGGGCGTTCATGTCATCTCAATGTGTATGTATGTGTGTGTGACGTGCCTAACTCAACCAGAAGTCCCCACAAGAATAATTAGCAAACAAAAACTGGAAAGGGTTAAGGTTAGGTTTAGGGTTAGGGTTAGGGGTTAGGGGAAATAGTATTTTGAATGGTAATCCATTGTGTCTCCCCACAAGGTTAGTTAAGCAAGACTGTGTGTATGTTTGTGTGTGTCAAATTTTATTTTATTTTATTCGTCACATGCGTCAAAAAACAACAGGTGTAGACTAGCAGTGAAATCCTTCACTCCGGTCCTCCCCAACAATGCAGAGAGAAAGAAAATAGAGAAATAATAGAAAAGTAAATACGTAATAATAAAAAACAAAAAATACAATATGAGTAACGATAACTTGGCTATATACACAGGGTACCAGTCAGTGGCGGTCGGTGCCGTTTAAGATGAGGGAGGACAATACTTTTTTATGAGCATGGCCTTATTTCTATTACAGCATGTTGGATGACTGTCATTCATATTCCATTCACACAGTTCAATTCACACAGTTGCCCGGAACAGCTGGTGCTCTCATGCATGGTTCAGTGTTGCTTGCTTCAAAGTGAGCATGAAGACATTTAGCTCGTCTAGTAGGCTTACATCATTGGGCAGCTCGTGTTTTGGTTTGCCTTTGCAATTTGTGATAGTTTGCAAGCCCTGCCACATCTGACGAGCGTCAGAGCCGGTGTAGTAGGATTCAATCTTTGTCCTGTATTGACGGTCTCCCTACATGATGGTTTGTTGGAGCGTGTAGCAGGATTTCTTATAAGCTTCTGGATTAGTGTCCCGCTAATCCAGCTCTAGCCTTTAACTCGGTGCTGATGTTATCTGTAATCCATGACTTCTGGTTGGGATATGTACGTACGTTCACTGTGGGGACAACGTCGTCAATGCACTTTTTAATGAAGCCGGTGAATGATGTGGTAAACTCCTCAATGCCATCGGATCAATCTTGGAACATAGTACTTCCTGTTTGAGTTTTTGCTTGTAAGCAGGAATCAAGAAGATAGAGTTATGGTCAGATTTGCCAAATGGAGTGCGAGGGAGAGCTTTGTATGTGTTTCTTTGTGTGGAGTAAAGCTAGAGTTTTTTGCTTCTAGTTGCACAGGTGACATGTTGGTAGAAATTAAGTAAGACGGATTTCAGTTTTCCTGCATTAAAATCACCGGCCACTAGGAGCACCTCTGGATGAGCATGTTCTTGTTTGCTTATGGCCCTATACTGCTCCTTGTATGCGGTCTTAGTGTCAGAATCGGTTTGGGCGGTGAATAGACAGCTACAAAAAATATAGATGAAACCTCTCTTGGTAAATAGTATGGTCTACAGCTTATCATGAGATATTCTAACTCAGGCAAGCAGAACCTTGAGTCTTCCTTAATATTAGAGATTGTGCACCAGCTGCTGTTAACAAAGAGACACACACCTCACCCCTTGAGCTGACCCGACGTTGCCGTTCTGTCCTGCCAGTGCATAGAAAAACCAGCTAGATGTACAGTATATTAAACATGTCCTTGTTCAGCCATGAGTCTCAGAAACATAGCATATTACAGTTATTCAGGTCCCGTTGATAGGATAGTCTTGAATGAAGCGTGTTCAGTTTGTTCTCCAGTGAGTGTATGTTTGCCAATAGAACGGAGGGTGGATGCGGTTTATGTACTCGCCGATTCGTCAGGGTGCCTTCACTCTCTTACGCCGCCTTTTTCTCTTCCGAGTCTTGGGGATTAAGGCCTGGTCCCGGGTGAGTAGTATGTCCTGTGCCTCTGACTCATTGAAGTAGAAATCTTCATCCAAATCGACGTTAATGATAGCTATTCTGATGTCCAGAAGCTCTTTTCGGTCATAGTAAACAGTGTCAGAAACATTATGCAAAGTTACGATCAATGCAAAAACAAAACAAAAACGGCTGCTATCCATGACAGGGGTACATGCCATGTCCCAACAAGAGCTACTGAATCAGCAGAAAGCAGCTATAAATGTTACCGGTACCTCAACATACGCACACACGCACACACGCACACAAGCACGCGAGCACACACACATGCACAGACTCATGTGCGCACATCACGCACACTTGCGCACATCACGCACGCACACACGCACACACACACACAGACAGAGTACAGTATTGTTCAGTTCACACAAACGTACAGACACACAAAGATAAACACACAATGTAAATATGTAAATATCCTGAGTACATAAGCACAAAGAAACAGACATACATTGTATATGGTTCGACATTTGTTAAACCCAAAATATGTTGGCTGCTTCTAGTGTTAATAAAATCGACACCAGCCATCTAAAATCCCCACAAGCGCTCCAGTTGCCTTTAGTTCTAGGGTGGGGCAATATTATCTCAGCCTTGAGAATAGGACTTCCATACGCCCACCATACAATGGTTGAAGGATAGTTAAATGACTAAGCATGGCTGACATGCACAGTGTAATGCTGGATATGTGGAGATGCCTCCACAAAGCCAACTGTCCAACTGGTAGACTGATGAATCATGAGAAGTCATGTCACACATTCAGAGAGCTACCCACTAACACAACTCTCCTCTATAAATGTCTGGCTCAGTCTCTATGACTTCTAGACTCCTTCACTGGACACCGTGAGTTTAGCTCACATAATGCTAAGGAACCCTAATCTTAACTCTCAGAGACAAATTATTTGTCTCATTTTACAGACACTATAGTGCTCTCCTTTGCGGTGTAGATGATATGACCTGGGCTGACTATGGACATTCAAAGTTTTGAGTGGTGATTCAAGCTAGCATATACATCTACAACCTAGCAAAGCCTCTGATGAAGATACAAAGAGGACCAGCAATGGCGTGTGTCAGCCCTGATATTAAGATACAGAGCCCTGGCTTCAATATAAAAATGGGAAAAAAGGGTCAGCACTCACTTGATTATGATTTACAATTGAAGCTTTTAATTTTCTTTCATAGCAACATGTCTTTATACACCACACACTGGCATGCGTTTTAGCTAACGCCTTCCTCAGGGTGTGTGTGGTGTGTGTAGTGTCACATACAAACTCACCTTCCTGGCTTGTTTGGCCTTAGCCCCCTTATAACCTCCAGGCTTATTAAACAGCAGCTCAGCCAGCAGAGAGCTCTTCACCACCTCTCCGATGAAACCGATGACCTGATGCATGCCCTCCACCAGCCTCTCCACTCCCTCCAGCCTCTGCCCCTGCTGCTCCACCCGCTGGCTGGCCTCCTGCACCACCCCCTGGAGCACCCTACAGGCCGCAGCCACCTCCTGGGCCTGACCCTCCACCTCCACCCCCTGGGTCTGGGTCTTACCCTGGGTCTGGACCAGACCTCCAGACGACCCCCAGGCTCCGGCCCGGAGAGAGGCCACCTCCCGCCCCACGCCCCCCAGGTCCCGGGACAGGCCGTCCAGCCGGGTGAGGACGGTCTCCTGGAGGTTAAGCAGACGCTCCATCTGGCTGCTTAGAGAGTCCATGCGGCTTTCAGTCTCAACACACCATGTAGCAATGACCGGAGAAGAGGAGGAGAAGGAGGAGGAAGAGGGTGAGGACGGTGTCTGGGGTTGTTTGTCAGGTCCAGTGTGTGAACGTATCAGCTTTGTCCCGGACAGTTTCTGACCATGAAGAGGGTTGGGGTCGTAAACTTTGGCAAGAGAGTTGACCAGACTGGAGCTCATGGTGGGTTCCGCAGCAGAGCGGTCAACCATGGTCAATGGCTGGTTAAACCGTAATGTAACCACCTCTGTTCTTCACGCACAGCAGCTACGGTAGGTCTTCCCTGCTCTTCTCAAACACAAGCAAGTTCCTTCCTTGGTTAAACAACAGTCAATGGTTGGTTGAAATTAAATGTAACCCTCCTTGTCCTGTACTTCCTCTAAATGGGAACCCAGGGTGATTGTTCCTTTTCCTTATCTTAAACCAGCACCTCTTTTGGAGTCCAGTCCACTAATTACAAGATGATACTCTTTTTTCACTCCTTCCCTCAGCAGCAAGCTCGTCTCTTCCCTGCTCTCCTCAAACACAGAAAACTCCCTCTGTGGATATAGTCCAACCAGAAAACCGTCAGATCGTCCAACTAATTGACCGTTTGACCACTGTACCCTCTTCACAATGGATTAAAGTCCAATAAGTCCAGTTCCAGCTTGTTTATGAAGAACAATGAAATTAAAATAATTTACCAAAGACAAAAGTACAGTCAGAGGAGACTGTGAAGAGAGACAGAGAACAGAGAGGTGCCAGTCAGTCCTCTTCTCTACTCAGCTCGACAGAGGTGGAGAATAGAATGGGGTATAGAGAGAATGGGGTATAGAGGGTGTCCTCCGAATACAGTGCAGCCCGCATCTGACGTCAGAACCTCACAGTGGTGAGTGGCTTGTGATGGGCACTAGAGGCTGGAGGTTGAGCACTGGTGGGTGTGGAGGGGGGATGCAAGGGATATCTGTGTGACATCTGAGATGCTTCAAAAGCTTCCAGTCAGATGTCACAATCCTGAGAATGTTCTTTTGAAACACAAGCCACGTCTAAAAAACAAATCAGCCAACATCCAAAGACAAAAAAATAGAAATACAAACAGCCGCTGCAGTGAAGAGGGAAAAAGCGAGGGACAGTTCAGACCATTTGAACTCCGTTGGTTTGAACACAGGAAGTTGATTCTTTAATGTCTTGGTTGGTGTGTAAGTTGTTGCTCTCACATAGTTTGTGTGTGTGTGTGTGTGTGTGCGTTGAATGCGTGCGGTAACAGGTGGGAGTGCATGCAAGGCCACTAAGACTCTATTAACTCTTCTGAACCTCTGTTACAAACACTACACATCGGGAGTATTTCTGAACCTCTCCAAATGCCAACCGGTCATTTCCAGGGTCAAATCTTTCCTGGAGAGCCTGCCTTCCACTGATCTCAGCGCAAGTCTCGAGGCCTAATTCATATTGACATTAAAAGTTGTCAATGAGCAACTATGATGAGACGAATAGTATAATTGCTGAGTGAATATAAAAATTCATGGCAGACAAGAGAGGCTAAGTAGGTTTCCAACTTCTTTACTTAAAGGGATAGTTCACCCAAATTAAAAAATGACATATTGGTTTCCTTAGTTTGTAAGCAGTCTACGGACAAGGTATGACAGCAATCAATGCTTCGGTTTAGTTTCCCTGGCATTGTTTCCACATGCTAACGTTTGAGCATTCGTGGCACAAATCCCACTTTAAGTCATGGGATGGTTATTAGCATTTTTCGCGTATCATGTTCACATTATCTAAAAGTGACTTTGTTAAGCTTCACAATCAATTTGAGATACTTTTGGATGATTTGGACATTATGTGCGAAAAAGTTATATCGGTCCTATGACTAGAATCGGATTTGTGCCACAAATGCTAAAATGCTAGCATGTGGAAACAGTGCAAGGGAAACTAAACCAGGGTTACTCATCAACTAAACTAGAAACTAAACCAGGGTCACTCATCAACTAAACCAGAAACTAAACCAGGGTTACTCATCAAGACCCGGAGACAAAGTCAATACACAATGGTTATTTTAATCTAGATCATCTGTATTCTGCACACAATCCTGTAACACTATACGCCATCAGCTATCCCCTCAGTCAGCCCACAGTAATAGACTGAGTTCACAACATGGGAGGAGGGACTGGGAGCATACCTCAGCCAGAACACAAGGCTACAATAATAGCCTCATATGAAGAGGAATAGAATTAAGCCCCGCTAGCTAGCCATGCTAAAATAAAGGTATCTGTTACATTGCATAGAAGGTTCAGACTACACAGTATGAGATAGCTTAGCATAGCCACTTGCTACATAATTAGAATTCAGTTTCGGGTTACATATAGGAGACAGTGTAGCATAGCTTAGCCAATAGCTACAATACATTAATAGCCATTGTATTTTACTTATCAGGTAGATGACTTGTCTAGAATGTGAAGGTAGAGAAGTAAGAGTGAGTAAATTATCAGACTCAAAACAAACACACCCCACACAGACAAGCCTAACATGTCCTGTACACTAGCCCCCTCAACCCACAGCCCGTCTCTCAAGCCTGATGTTATGTGTCACTGGCTTGTTTATGTTTGTCTGTTTGTTACTGGTATGTATCGGTATGTCCTTTCATGGTCATGCTGACTGGACTGTGTCAGTGACGTCCAGATATGACCCATTCTTCATTCTGAATGTCTAAATGACCTCATAACCTGGTTTAGTTGAGAGATTGTTTCCATGTAGAGGTAGCTAGTGATGTCAGCTTTGTGAGCTGCTCGCTGACCGACGGGCTACACACTAAATTGGCCACTCATGCGGACACACACACATTAACACGCACAAACATAAACACACAATGACCTGCTAGTTACTGGTTTCCAGGATTATATTATGTAACTTTGCTTATGCCGTCAAGACAACTGTTTGGATAAGAAGTACCCATGAGCCGGGTATTCTGGGTAAACGGTGCCTTCTGACCCTGTGGTATGAGCAGTGGGACTGACTTCTCCTCCTAGCCCCGACACATGCACATACACACGCACACACGCGCATACACACACAGACCAAGGCCACACTGAGAAGGCCAGGCTGTTAAAAGAGTAATAACTCCAGCCATCCTCAGTTACCACTGGTGAAACTTGAGATACTTAAAAACCAAACACATACCAAACTCATAACAGGATATTATTTAGAAACGTACTGCACATACCTAACTTTACAAACTACGCCAAGCAGTCCTCAAAGGACAGCCTAATGCAAGTCAGCATACTCTATCCTGGTTCTCACCTGTAATAAATCTCAAGTGTCAATCAAACAGTAATTATCTGGATTAGTCAAGAACCATCACTCATCTCCACTCCAACTGGAGTCAGAGAGGGTTACTCAGAATTAGAATTTAGATTATATTTTAATGGAGTTACTCCTGTCCTTCCTTCCCCGACCACTAGAGATCAGGAGAGACACACAAACTCTTCAGGATGCTACAGAACTGGCCTCGTCAGTCACACTGACTGAATCATTTAAGAACATGGTAATCCATTGGTGTCCCTGGAAATGTTGTCAACTAATCATACATCAGATGGGTATAGTTGGGTTGGCTCTGTAGTCGAGTGGTTGAATAAAAACAGAATACAAACATCCTACTGGGTACAGACGTCAGTTCAACATCTAGTTTTGATTTACATTCGGTTGAGTTTGGTTGAATTAAATGTGAAATCAACAAAAAATGTATCCATGTCATTGGATTTAGGTAAGACACTGGGTAAAAAATCTAAGAAATGCCCTTGCATTAATTACTTTTTGAAATTCCAATCAGTTATCCACGTTGATTAAATGTCATCACATTGAATTTTTAGGTTGAAACAACATTGATTCAACCAGTTTTTTCACAGTGGGATCTCTTGTCCATGATCACGGATGTCTACTTGTATATCCCTGTCCTCTCTGAATTCTCTCTGTCTCTTCTATCTATCGGTCTGTCTCTTTCAAATCTATCTGTCTATCTCAGTCTTTAAAAGCCCAATGCGCTGACAGCCAATAAAGTGAGACTGCAGTAGAATAGCTCTTTAACTACCTGCTGTGATCGTGTGTCAGTCAAAGCTCAATTCAACCTTTTTCTCTCCTCCCTCTCTCCCTGCTCTTCCTCCTCTTTCCTCCTCCCATCATCCCTCCTCTTTGTCCAGTGCTAAATGGGTGATGTAAGAAATAGACACTCTTCTGCCCCTTTGACACTCACCTTCCCTCCTTCACTTCCCTCCCTCAAAACCCTCAAAATGTCTCTCTAGCATGTACTTCGCCCACAATCTCTCTCTCCTTCACACTCACTCAGTAGGTTTGCCCCTCCTCAATCCCTCCCTCCCTTCCCATCTCGCTATCATTGGCCTTAGGGAGACATGGGATGCGGCTGGGCTGGTCACATGACTCCGGGTTGTTGGGGAGACACGCATACGCACGCACACATACATACACACAACCACATACGGATAGGCCACAGGCAAGAGCTACTAAACACATTTACTTTCACACACACGAAACACAACTGGCACAGTTTGTAATCATTATAATTTATTGCATGAGATACTGCAAGACTACATACATATTAAGCGATAGAGGCACCTGTTTATATGTGTGTGTACACAATTGTCTGTATGTGCGTCTGCACAGGGTGCATATGATTGCATGTGCGTCGTTGTGAATATGTTATATGTGCTCTGAGTTCTGACTATGTGTCAAGCAGCAAGCCCAGTAGGTGCCAGGCTGATCTGCGCTAGTAATGAGTTATGCAAACGTTCCATTACCAGACACCAGAGACACACTGGCATAGCGCAGTTATTCTGGACACCCGCAAGGTTGGAGTTTGAGCCCCCCCCCCCCTCCCCCTCCACAAGTGGAGACTACCAATCACTGTCTATGGTGCTGTCTATGGTGCTGAAATTGTGAAATGTCTATGCGGGGGTATGTCTATTGAATTGATGATACGCTTTCTGTAGTGCCAGGGCATGTATAGCTTTTCTTTAGCTAATGGATAAATGTTTATTAGCATGCCTATTTGGTGGTCATATTCTTATGTTAAGCCTAACATTTCACAAAACTACAGTGGCTTGCGAAAGTCTTCACCCCCCTTTGGCATTTTTCCTATTTTGTTGCCTTACAACCTGGAATTAAAATAGATTTGGGGCGAGTTTGTATCATTCGATGTACATATCTACCACTTTGAAGATTATTTTTTCTTGTGAAACAAACAACAAATAAGAACTTGAGCGTGCATAACTATTCACCCCCCCAAAAGTCAATACTTTGTAGAGCCACCTTTTGCAGCAATTACAGCTGCAAGTCTCTTGGGGTATATCTCTATAAGCTTGGCACACCAAGCCACTGTGATTTTTGCCCATTTTTCAAGGGAAAACTACTCCACCTCCTTCAAGTCGGATGGGTTCCGCTGGTGTACAGCAATCTTTAAGTCATACCACAGATTCAAAGTTGGATTGAGGTCTGGGCTTTGACAATGCCATTCCAAGACATTTAAATGTTTCCCCTTAAACCACTCGAGTGGTGCTTTAGCAGTATGCTTAGGGTCATTGTCCTGCTGGAAGGTGAACCTCCATCCAAAACTAAAACAGGTTTCCCTCAGGAAAATCCCTGTATTTAGCGCCGAAATTACAATTTGCTCAGAACAGGGCAGCATGGCTGGCCCTTAAATGTGCACGGTGCACTAACATTAATGACATGCATGTCAATCTCTAATGGTTCAAAGTGGAGGAGAGATTGACCTATTCTAAAATTTATTATACCAAAAAACGGCCTAACCAATCTACTCACAATACCCCCAGACAGGATTTTAGAAATGTTTTCCTTATTTACATAAGTATTCAGACCCTTTGCAATGAGACTTGAAATTGAGCTCACGTGAATCCTGTTTCCATTGATCATCCTTGAGAGGATTCTACAACTTGATTGAGTCCACCTGTGGTAAATTCAATTGATTGGACATTATTTGGAACAGCACACACCTGTCTATTTAAGGTCCCACAGTTGACAGTGCATGTCTAAGCAAAAACCAAGCCATGAGGTCGAAGGAATTGTCCGTTTAGCTCCAAGACAGGATTGTGTCGTTGCACAGATCTGGAGAAGCTTACCAAAACATTTCTGCAGCATTGAAGGTCTCTAAGAACACAGTGGCCTCCATCATTCTTAAATGGAAGATGTTTGGAACCACGAAGACTCTTCCTAGAGCTGGCAACCCGGTCAAACTGAGCAGTCGGGGGAGAAGGGTCTTAGTTAGGGAGGTGGCCAAGAACCCAATGGTCACTCTGACAGTGCTCTAGAGTTATTTTGTGGAGATGGGAGAACCTTCCGGAAGGACAACCATCTCTGCAGCACTCCACCAATCAGGCTTTTATGGTAGAATGGCCAGATGGAAGCCACTCTTCAGCAAAAGACACATGACAGCCCGCTTGGAGTTTGCCAAAAGGCACCTAAAGAATCTGACCATGACAAACAAGATTCTCTGGTCTGATGAAACCAAGATTGAACTCTTTGGCCTGAATGCCAAGCGCCACGTCTGTAGGAAACCTGGCACCATCCCTACAGTGAAGTATGGTGGTGGCAGAATAATGATGTGGGGATGTTTTTCAGAGAGACAAAGATGAACGGAGCAAAGTCCAGAGAGTTCCTTGATGAAAACCTGCTCCAAGGAGCTCAGGACCTCAGACTGGGGGCGATGGTTCACCTTCCAACAGGACAACGACCCTAAGCACACAGCCAAGACAATGCAGAGTGGCTTCGGGACAAGTCTCTGAATGTCCTTGAGTGGACCAGCCAGAGCTTGGACTTGAACCCGATTGACTTGAACACTGGAGAGACCTGAAATAGCTGTGCAGCAAAGCTACCCATTCAACCTGACAGAGCTTGAGAGGATCTGCAGAGAAGAATGGGAGAAACTCCCCAAATACAGGTTGTGCCGAGCTTGTAGCATCATACCCAGGAAGACTTGAGGCTGTAATCGCTGTCAAAGGTGCTTCAACAAGGTACTGAGTAAAGGGTCTGAATACTTATGTAAATGTAATATTTCAATAAGGAATTTCTATTTCGTATTTTTTATTTAAAAAAATAATGTGCTTTATCATCATTGGGTATTGTGTGTAGCATTTTAAATGCTAGTAAAACTAAATGCATGCTCTTCAACAGATTGCTGCCCGCACCTGCCCGCCCGACTAGCATCACTACTCTGGACGGTTCTGACTTAGAATATGTGGACAACTACAAATACCTAGGTGTCTGGTTAGACTGTAAACTCTCCTTCCAGACTCACATTAAGCGTCTCCAATCCAAAATTAAATCTAGAATCAGCTTCCTATTTCGCAACAAAACCTCTTTCACTCATGCTGCCAAACATACCCTTGTAAAACTGATTATCCTACCGAGCCTCGACTTCAGCGATGTCATTTACAAAATAGCCTCCAACACTCTACTCAGCAAATTGGATGTAGTCTATCACAGTGCCATCTGTTTTGTCAACAAAGCCCCATATACTACCCACCACTGCGACCTGTATGCTCTTGTTGGCTGGCCCTCGTTACATATTCGTTGCCAATCCCACTGGCTCCAAGTCAACTATAAGTATTTGCTAGGTAAAGCCCCACCTTATCTCAGCTCACTGGTCACCATTGCAACACCCACCCGTAGCACGAGCTCCAGCAGGTATATTTCACTGGTCATCCCCAAAGCAACACCTCCTTTGGCCGCCTTTCCTTCCAGTTCTCTGCTGCCAATGACTGGAACGAAATGCAAAAGCACTGAAGCTGGAGACTTTATCTCCCTCTCTAACTTTAAGCATCAGCTTTCAGAGCAGCTTACCGATCAGTGTACCTGTACACAGCCCATCTGTAAATAGCACACCCAACTACCTCATCCCCATATTGTTATTTATTAATCATTTTTTTGCTCTTTTGCACCCCAGTATATCTACTTGCACATCATCATCTGCACATCCATCAATCCAGTGCTAAATTGTAATTATTTCGCCTCTATGGCCTATTTATTGCCTTATACCTCCCTAATCTTACTACATTTGCACACACTGTAGATACATTTTTCTATTGCGTTATTGACTGTACATTTGTTCATCCCATGTGTAACTCTGTGTTGTTGTTTTTGTCGCACTGCTTTGCTTTATCTTGGCCAGGTCGCAGTTGTAAATGAGAACTTGTTCTCAACTTGCCTACCTGGTGAAATAAAAAAATATATATAAAAAATTGAGTGGAAAAAAACAATTTCATTAATTTTAGAATAAGGCTGTAACGCAACAAAATGTGGAAAAAGTCAAGGGGTCTGAATACTTTGTATCTGCAGTATGATGATCATATTTTAGACTATATAATCTGAAAATCATAAAGTACATTTATTGAATTGTTTTGCTCAATCTGATTGGGTGGGTCTGGCTCCCCAGTGGTTGGACTTTAGCTTACTCAGAAATGAATGAGAGCGAGGGAGGAAGAAGGACACAGTCATAGGTCGAGTGACCAACGAAAAGATGGGTGAATTCCAAGAAAGAGATATCCAATTTGGGAGCTGAGAGGTAAAAAAAAAAAAAAAAAAAGAGAGCGTGTCTGTGTATGTCATAGAGAGACTGAGTGAGTGGGTATGTGGTTGGTATTTGTCAGTGGAGAAAGAACACAGCTTAATATGTCATTATGTGGTTCTGTGAGGTCTATGCGTGTCATTAGTGTGTCCGGTAATACAGTGTGATCACAGACACGTTAGTTAAAGGACAAGCTTGACTTCCCTCTTTCACTCACTCAGTTATTCACTTACTCTTGCTTTACCCAGAAGATGTGAAGATCTCGGTCTGCCTCTCTCTTTTCTACTCTCTCTAAGAAGAGTCAGTTTTCATCTACAGACAGAGTGCGAATTATGGGGGGCCCAGGGCAGTCTCAGACCCCCTAAATTCAAAAAAGTCAAACATTGGGGAGTCTCTAAATAATGCTAATTGAACCATTCTCATATATGTTTGAAATGCAACTTGTACTGCTACAGTGGTAAACATGAATACAATGTTTACACCCCTACCTCTGTGTCATGTTTAAAAACATATATATATCAATGTCGCTGCACTTGTCATCCCGGGACAGTCTCAGCACCTTTTCAGGTGTTATACTCAGGTAGCCTACTTTTTGAATTGATTTGTTTGACAATGGTTAAATTAAAAGGTAATAAAAAAGATACAGTTAAATGACATGTCTTCACTATTAGGCCCATAGAACATTTGCAAGGTCATGTGAAAAAAATAGAGTCCCCAAAATGTCACAGTATGATTCTCTCTCTCTCGCTTCTTCTCTCTCTCGCTTCTTCACTCTCTCTCTCGCTCGCTTCTTCACTCTCGCTCGCTTCTTCACTCTCTCTCTCGCGCTTCTTCTCTCTCTCGCGCTTCTTCCCTCTCTTGCGTCTCTCTCACTTGCGCTTCTTCGCTCTCTCTCTCGCTTCTTCTCTCTTTCTCTCTCGCTTCATCTCTCTCTCTCTGGCTCTCTCGCCTATACAGTTAAATGACATGTCTTTACTATTAGGCCCATAGAACGTGTATTTGCAAGGTCCTGTGAAAAAAAGATAGAACCCAAAATGTCACAGCATGATTCTCTCTCTCTCTCTCTCTCTCTCTCTCTCTCTCTCTCTCCTTCGCTCTCTCTCTCGCTTCTTCGCTCGCTCTCGCGCTTCTTCTCTCTCTCGCTTCTTCTCTCTCTC
>QNTS01005444.1:2562-15068 GCA_003317085.1 Hucho hucho
GTGTGTACCTATAATAGAGACTCTTGTGATGCTTGCTTCTCTACACTGACTACACAGCTGAGGAGTGATTGAAATTACAACCTCTTCACCAATAGAAAGCTTTCAATGTCAGCCAAGGAGAGCAGAATAATCATTACTCTGCCCCACTCTGCCCACTCTGCCCCACTCTGCCCACTCTGCCCACTCTGCCCCACTCTGCCCACTCTGCCCCACTCTGCCCACTCTGCCCCACTCTGCCCAGCAGTCTATAACTATAAAATGTCATGACAGGCCTGATGGAAACTTCAGTAAACTTTCCAAATGTCGACAAAACAAAATACGGTGAGATATTTTTGTGTCTGTAAAATGAATTATGTGAGAAATGCATGTGGAAACGCTTTTATGTACAAATATTGATATAATAACCATCATATAGAATTTAACTTGGAGACATGGTGTGTGGTCCTCCCCCTACGACTCGGGAAACTGCATCTAATCTCATTTTATTGGTCCATACACATGGTTAACAGATGTTGATGGTCACATACACATGGTTAGCAGATGTTATTGGTCACATACACATGGTTAGCAGATGTTATTGGTCACATACACACGGTTAGCAGATGTTAATGGTCACATACACATGGTTAGCAGATGTTATTGGTCACATACACATGGTTAGCAGATGTTATTGGTCACATACACAGGGTTAGCAGATGTTAATGGTCACATACACATGGTTAGCAGATGTTATTGGTCACATACACATGGTTAGCAGATGTTATTGCGAGTGTAGCAAAATGCTTGTGCTTCTAGTTCCGATAGTGCTGTAATATCTAACAAGTAATCTAACAATTCCCCAACAACTACTTAATACACACAAATCGAAAGAGATGGAATAAGAATATATAAATATAACTATATGGATGAGCATACAATGGTATAAAATACAACATATGAGATGAGTAATGCAAGATATGTAAACATTATTAAAGTGGCATTATTAAAGTGACTAGTTATCCATTTATTAGTGGCCAATGATTTCAAGTCTGTGTATGTAGGCAGCAGCCTCTCTGTGCTAGTGATGGCTATTTAACAGTCTGATGGCCTTGAGATAGAAGCTGTTTTTCAGTCTCTCGGTCCCAGCTTTGATGCACCTGTACAGACCTCGTCTTCTGGATGGTAGCGGGGTGAAAAGGCAGTGGCTCAGGTGGTTGTTGTCCTTGATGATCTTTTTGGCCTTCCTGTGACATCAGTGCTGTAGGTGTCCTGGAGGGCAGGTAGTTTCCCCCCGGTGATGCGTTGTGCAGACCGCACCACCACCGCCCTGCGGTTGTGGGTGGTGCAATTGCTGTACCAAGTGGTGATACAGCCCGACAGGATATTCTCAATTTTTCATCTGTAAATGTTTGTGAGGGTTTTAGGTGACAAGCCAAATTTCTCCACCTCCTGAGGTTAAAGAGGCGCTGTTGTGCCTTCTTCACCACACTGTCTGTGTGGGTGGACCATTTCAGTTTGTCCGTGACGTGTACAGCGAGGAACTTCAAACTTTCCACCTTCTCCACTGCTGTCCCTTTGATGTGGATAGGGGGGTGCTCCCTCTGCTGTTTCCTGAAGTCCACGATCATCTCCTTTGTTTTGTTGACGTTGAGTGAGAGGTTATTTTCCTGACACCACACTCCAAGAGCCCTCACCTCCTCCCTGTAGGCCGTCTCGTCGTTGTTGGTAATCAAGCCCACTACTGTTGTGTCGCCTGCAAACTTGATGATTGAGTTGGAGGCATTCTTGGCCACGCAGTCATGGGTGAACAGGGAGTAGGGGAGGGGGCTGAGCACGCACCCTTGTGGGGCCCCAGTGTTGAGGATCAGCAAGGTGGAGATGTTGTTTCCTACCTTCACCACCTGGGGGCGGCCCATTTTGCTTGTTTGATTGCCTTGCGGAGGGAAGATAGAGCAGCAGTGGTCCAGTGTTTTTCCAGCGCGAGTGTTACAGTCGATATGCTGATAGAATTTAGGTTGCCTTGTTCTCAAATTTGCTTTGTTAAAATCCCCATCTACAATAAATGCAGCCTCAGGATATATGGTTTCCAGTTTGCATAAAGTCCAGTGCAGTTCCTTGAGGGCCGTCATGGTATCGGCTTGAGGCGGTATATACACGGCTGTGACAATAACCAAAGATAATTATTTTGGGAGATAATACGGTCGGCATTTGATTGAAAGGAATTCTAGGTCAGGTGAACAAAAGGATTTGAGTTCCTGTATGTTGTTACAATTACACCACGAGTCGTTAATCATGAAACATCCCCGCCTTTCTTCCCGGAGAGATGTTTATTCCTGTCGGCGCAACGCACAAATAATCCAGATGGCTGTACCGACTCCGACAACATATCCCGAGAGAGCCATGTTTCCGTGAAACAGAGGATGTTACAATCCCTGATGTCTCTCTGGAAGGCAATCCTTGCTCTGATTTCTCTTATCTAGGGACTGCACATTAGCGAGTAATATACTGGGAAGCGGTGGGTGATGTGTGAGCCTCCAAAGTCTGACCAGAAGACCACTCCGTCTTCCTCTTCTCCGGCGAAATTGTTTTGGTGTCAGCCTCTGGAATCAGTTCAAATGCCCTGGGTGGTTCGAACAAAGGATCCGCTTCGAGAAAGTCGTATTCCTGGTCGTAGTGCTGGTAAGTTGACGTCGCTCTGATATCCAACAGTTCTTCCCTGCTGTATGTAATAACACTTAAGATTTTCTGGGCTAACAACGTAGGAAATAATACATAAAAAAACTAAATACTGCAAAGTTTCCTATGGACTAGAAGCGAGGCAGCCCTCTCTGTCGGCGCCATCTTGAGAAGATGTTATGATGAACTTCACAGGGTGGTGAAAGTGAAAGGTGATGCTTGATGCTCCTTTCCAATAAATATCAAGGGTCTTATTCTGGTGACATTATCCCAGGGGCGTTGGCAAACACAATGTAAGTAACTTAATTTATGTCCCCCTAACTGCCCTGAATACCTCTGTTGATCCTACAGCTATTGTATGTAATATAATAATATATAATAATGCAGTAATCATGTGCCTATGAACCAGAGTTATACTGTTAGCACTGAGGTGGTGTGCCCTAGGTGGAAGTCCACTGTGTGCAGCTCACCGTGCACTATCAGACCCATATAAATAACACGAGCAAGTCTACTACTGATTAGCTTCCAGTAAAGCATTAAAAAAAATCAAGCAACCCAGAAATGTGCAAAAAAATTGCCGATATTAACATTCAGTGCCTTATTCAGACCCCTTGACTTTTTCCACATTTTGTTACGTCACAGCATAATTATAAAATGGATTGGGAAAAAACCCTCTGCAATCTACACACAATACCTCATAATGACAAAGCGAAAACAGGTTTATAGAATTTATTGAACATTTATAAAAAATTATGAACAGAAATACCTTATTTACATAAGTATTCAGTCCCTTTGCTATGAGGCTTGAAATTGAGCACAGGTGCATCCAGTTTCCATTGATCATCCTTGAGATGTTTCTACAACTTAGAGTCTTAGATTAGAGTCCACCATTGGTTAATGTAATTAATTGGACATGATTTGGAAAGGCACACACCTGTCTATATAAGGTCCCACAGTTGACAGTGCATGTCAGAGCAAAAACCAAGCCATGAGGTCGAAGGAATTGTCCGTAGAACTCCGAAACAGGATTGTGTCAAGGAAAAATTGTGTTTGACCAGATTGAATGCTATTTTACAGTAAACAAATTGACAACATACTTTCAGGACGCTTATAGGGAAGGACATTCAACAAGCACAGCACTTAAACAAATGAATGATGATTGGCTGAGAGAAATTGATGTTAAAATTATTGTGGGGGGTGTCTTGTTAGACTTCAGTGCAGCTTTTGACATTATTGATCACAGTCTGCAGTTGGAAAAACTTATGTGTTATGGCTTTACACCCCTGCTATAATGTTAAAGAGTGACCTGTCTAACAGAACACAGAGGGTGTTCTTAGGGCTAGGCGTCCCGCTAGCGGGACAACTTCCGGTGAAACTGGAGGGCGCACAATTCAAATAAATAATCATAAAGATTATGGATATTAAACATTTAGGTACATACAAGTGTCTTATATTGGTTGAAAGCTTAAATTCTTGTTAATTTAACTGCACTGTCCGATTTACAGTAGCTATTACAGCGAATGCATGCCATGTGATTGTTTGAGGATGGCGCCCTATATCAAAATATTTTTCCACCAGCACAGGTTTCATAAATTCACAAATAGCGATTAAATATTCACTTACTTTTTGAAAATCTTCCTCTGATTTGTCATCCAAAGGGTCCCAGCTATAACATGTAGTGTTGTTTTGTTAGATAAAATCCTTCTTTATATCCCAAAAAGTCAGTTTAGTTGGCGCCATGGATTTGAGTAATCCACTCGTTGAACATGCAGAGAAAGGAATGCGAATATCTACCCCTAAACTTTGTTTCAACAAGTCAAAATACGTTTCTATCTACTCCTCAGATACGCTAAAATGTAATCAAACTATAATATTTCTTACGGAAACAAGTATGTTCAATAAGAAACCGATTTTAGCAAGTGCGTCCTGTCTTCATGGCGTGCGCAAACACAAATTTCCAAGACTGTGTCCCTGTACTAAAACTGATTTTTCTTATTAGTTTTGGAAGTTACAAGCCTGAAACCGTGAACATAGACTGCTGACACCCTGTGGAAGCCATATGAATTGCATCCTGGGAGGTAGAATTGAGTATGCCCTTGTACTTGCCATTGTAAGAGCATGGTCTCTCTCTCAAAAAAATTCTGGTTGTTTTTTGGGGGGATTTTCTCCTACCATATCTATTGTGTTATATTCTCCTACATTATTTAAACATTTAAACAAACTTCAAAGTGTACCAATTATATGCATATCCTGGCTTCGGGGCCTGAGCAACAGGCAGTTTACTTTTGGCACGTCATTCAGGTGGAAATTGAGAAAAAGAATGGAAGCCTCTCCAACAGAATCCAGGTAGAATCAAGAATTCCCCAAGGCAGCTGTCTAGGCCCCTTACTTTTTTTAGTCTTTACTAACGACATGCCACTGACTGCAACACTATACATGTCAGCTACTACAGTGACTGAAATGACTGCAACACTATACACGTCAGCTACTACAGTGACTGAAATGACTGCAGCACTATACATGTCAGCTACTACAGCGACTGAAATGACTGCAACACTATACATGTCAGCTACTACAGCGACTGAAATGACTGCAACACTATACATGTCAGCTACTACAGCGACTGAAATGACTGCAACACTATACACGTCAGCTACTACAGCGACTGAAATGACTGCAACACTATACGTGTCAGCTACTACAGTGACTGAAATGACTGCAACACTATACATGTCAGCTACTACAGTGACTGAAATGACTGCAACACTCAACAAAGAGTTGCAGTTAATTTCAGAATAAATTAGTCCTAAGTATTTCAAAAACTTAAAGCATTGTACTGTATTTGGGACAAATCATTCACTAAACCCTAAACTTCAACTAAGCTTTGTAATGAATAATGAATAATGTGCAAGTTGAGGTGACTAAACAAATACATTACCATCAATGCTCCCATTTACAGTGGGGCAAAAAAGTATTTAGTCAGCCACCAATTGTGCAAGTTCTCCAACTTAAAAAGATGAGAGAGGCCTGTAATTTTCATCATAGGTACACTTCAACTATGACAGACGAAATGAGAAAAAGAAATCCAGAAAATCACATTGTAGGATTTTTAATGAATTTATTTGCAAATTATGGTGGAAAATAAGTATTTGGTCAATAACAAAAGTTTATCTCAATACTTTGTTATATACCCTTTGTTGGCAATGACAGAGGTCAAACGTTTTCTGTAAGTCTTCACAAGGTTTTCACACACTGTTGCTGGTATTTTGGCCCATTCCTCCATGCAGATCTCCTCTAGAGCAGTGATGTTTTGGGGCTGTCGCTGGGCAACACGGACTTTCAACTCCCTCCAAAGATTTTCTATGGGGTTGAGATCTGGAGACTGGCTAGGCCACTCCAGGACCTTGAAATGCTTCTTACGAAGCCNGATCATCCAAATGCTCTCTAGCAAACTTCAGACGGGCCTGAACATGTACTGGCTTAAGCAGGGGGACACGTCTGGCACTGCAGGATTTGAGTCCCTGGCGGCGTAGTGTGTTACTGATGGTAGGCTTTGTTACTTTGGTCCCAGCTCTCTGCAGGTCATTCACTAGGTCCCCCCGTGTGGTTCTGGGATTTTTGCTCACCGTTCTTGTGATCATTTTGACCCCACGGGGTGAGATCTTGCGTGGAGCCCCAGATCGAGGAAGATTATCAGTGGTCTTGTATGTCTTCCATTTCCTAATAATTGCTCCCACAGTTGATTTCTTCAAACCAAGCTGCTTACCTATTGCAGATTCAGTCTTCCCAACCTGGTGCAGGTCTACAATTTTGTTTCTGGTGTCCTTTGACAGCTCTTTGGTCTTGGCCATAGTGGAGTTTGGAGTGTGACTGTTTAAGGTTGTGGACAGGTGTCTTTTATACTGATAACAAGTTCAAACAGGTGCCATTAATACAGGTAACGAGTGGAGGACAGAGGAGCCTCTTAAAGAAAAAGTTACAGGTCTGTGAGAGCCAGAAATCTTGCTTGTTTGTATGTGACCAAATACTTATTTTCCACCATAATTTGCAAATAAATTCAGTAAAAATCCTACAATGTGATTTTCTGATTTTTTTTTTTTCAATGTGAAAATTACAGGCCTCTCTCATCTTTTTAAGTGAGAGAACTTGCACAATTGGTGGCTGACTAAATACTTTTTTGCCCCACTGTAAATGATGTAAATATAATCTCATCATGTAGGCTATACGGCCCATAGCTCTGTTGGCGCACTGAGTCGGCACACTCGCTGTATTTTTTGTGAGGAAACCATCAATAGAGTTGAACATGCGAGGGAAACCCATTTAACTTGTATTTCGGTACATGAGATCACACTGCCACAGGATGTCCAGATACCTTATAAAAATAGGTAGGGGCGTGGATCAGAAAACCAGTCAGTATCATTTTGCCTCATGCAGCATGACACATCTCCTTCGCATAGAGTTGATCAGGCTGTTGGTTGTGGAATGTTTTCTCACTTCTCTTCAATGGCTGTGCGAAGTTGTTGTATATTGGCGGGAACTGGAACACGCTGTCGTACACGTCGATCCAGAGCATCCCAAACATGCTCAATGGGTGACATGTCTCGTATTTAGAAACATAAAAAAATAACGTTTTTTACCAATTCGTTTTATTTGATTAAAAACCAAGCATAGCCTCCCCTCCTCTCAATTAAGACTTTTTTTGTCTGCCCAATGCAGTCGCAAACTAGTCTAGACTGTCAATAAAGGGTTTGGCTCTTGGAAATAAATCTTAATCACCAAAGCTTTATTCACATATAAAGTTTGAGAGGAGTAAAACAGTGAGCTGACATTCCCTTTTTATCTCTGCATTGTAGGCAGGCCCACATAATTTTAGCCATGCAGGACCCGTTTTGGACGTGCGTAAAACCCCCTCCATGATGTAGGCTACGTGTCCATGCCCATCATGAAACGACAGATGATAGTTTACAAGTTTCCTGTAAAAATAGCTTGTTTTCCATTGAATATGTTCAAAACCCAATTAATCTGTTATGCCTGCTATATCAGCAATGGGTGTCTTTTTTCCAGGAAATTATGTCATTTAGAAGCTTCTGATGGGCTAATTTACATAATTTGAGTCAACTGGAGGTGTACCTGTGGATGTATTTCAAGGCCTACCAAACTCAGTGCCTCTTTGCTTGACATCATGGGAAAATCAAAAGAAATCAGCAAAGACCTTAGAAAAAGAATTGTAGACCTCCACAAGTCTGGTTCATCCTTGGGAGTAATTTCCAAACGCCTGAAGGTACCAAGTTCATCTGTACAAACAATAGTACACAAGTATAAACACCATGGGACCACGCTCAGGAAGGAGACGCGTCTCCTAGAATGAATGTACTTTAGTGTGAAAAGTGCAAATCAATCCCAGAACAACAGCAAAGGACCTTGT
This sequence comes from Hucho hucho, assembly GCA_003317085.1. Classification (NCBI taxonomy): domain Eukaryota; kingdom Metazoa; phylum Chordata; class Actinopteri; order Salmoniformes; family Salmonidae; genus Hucho; species Hucho hucho. The sequence goes on from QNTS01005444.1 coordinate 10,643, forward strand.
GAAGATGCTGGAGGAAACAGGTACAAAAGTATCTATATCCACAGTAAAACGAGTCCTATATCGACATAACCTGAAAGGCCGCTCAGCAAAGAAGAAGCCACTGCTCCAAAACCGCCATAAAAAAGCCAGACTACGGTTTGCAACTGCACATGGGGACAAAGATCATACTTTTTGGAGAAATGTCCTCTGGTCTGATGAAACAAAAATAGAACTGTTTGGCCATAATGATCATCGATATGTTTGGAAGAAAAAGGGGGAGGCTTGCAAGCCGAAGAACACCATCCCAACGGTGAAGCACGGGGGTGGCAGCATCATTTTGTGGGGGTGCTTTGCTGCAGGAGGGACTGGTGCACTTCACAAAATAGATGGCATCATGAGACAGAAAAATTATGTGGACATATTGAAGCAACATCTCAAGACATCAGTCAGGAAGTTCATTCTTGGTCACTAATGGGTCTTCCAAATGGACAATGACCCCAAGCATATTTCCAAAGTTGTGGCAAAATGGCTTAAGGACAACAAAGTCAAGGTATTGGAGTGGCCATCACAAAGCCCTGACCTCAATCCCATAGAAAATTCGTGGGCAGAACTGAAAAAGCGTATGCGAGCAAGGAGGCCTACAAACCTGACTCAGTTACACCAGCTCTGTCAGGAGGAATGGGCCAAAATTCACCCAACTTATTGTGGGAAGCTTGCGGAAGGCTACCCGAAACATTTGACCCAAGTTAAACAATTTAAAGGCAATGCTACCAAATACTAATAAGTTCTGCGGTGGGTCATTGTAAATTATGCGATTATATTGGAGACAGGTTTATAGCGGGGAATGTCATCTATTCATTTAGTTATAGTATCTCTAAGTAGAAGTCAGCTTAGTATCTTAGTATCTCTAAGTAGAAGCCACGTCAGCCAGGGAAACTAACTGTTCTCACTTCGTGATAGAACATTCAGATGTGTCTGCCTGACTGTGGGGCTTTTCACCTCAATTAGTAGGATTTTCTTGTGATCACAATAAAAAAATAAGTATTTTGCTCAAATAGAGTTTTGTGTTTTCTTTGAAAAGATGGAAATAGAACGTTCATTTTTCTGTCTGAGTGTAGCGCTGTTTAGCGCAATTTTCTGGATTATCTTGTGACCAGAACAAAACAACAAATGTTCTGGATTATCTTGTGACCAGAACAAAACAACACATTTTCTGGATTATCTTGTGACCAGAACAAAACGACACATTTCTGGATTATCTTGTGACCAGAACAAAACAACACATTTTCTGAACTAGAGATTCAAATAAATTGTTTCTTAAAAAAATTAATAAACGCAGGACATTTAATGCTACCTGAATTGACTCTGAAAAGTAGCATAAGTAGGCCAACAGTATCACAGCGAGGTCAAACAGGTGTGGCCTGATGCTCTTGGACCACTGAGTTCACCCTGGCCTGACACCTGGACGTGCTTACCTGGCAGAATGATTAAGTAATCATGATTATTTTCATCAATCCAGTGGGTATTTGTTTAACAACTCTACCATCAAGTGACAACAAAAACTCTGATGAACAACAGCCTCTTGCTAGCGGTGCACTCTAATTAAAGAGTAACTACACAGGGGCGTATTAACACATCATTAATAATACTTTTTATTAAGCGGTGGCCACACATTTTGTTATGTTACAGCCTAATTCAAAATGGATTAGATATATTTTTCCTCTCACCCATCTACACACAATACCCCCCAAAAAACGACTAAGTGAAAATATGTTTTTTGAAACATTTGAAAGCAAATTTGTTGAACATGAAATACAGAAATATCTAATTGACATAAGTATTTACCCTGAAGTCAATACTTTTTTAGAAGCACCTTTGGCAGCGATTTAAAGCTGTGAGTCTTTCTGGTTGAGTCTCTAAGAGCTGTGAGTCTTTCTGGTTGAGTCTCTAAGAGCTGTGAGTCTTTCTGGTTGAGTCTCTAAGAGCTGTGAGTCTTTCTGGTTGAGTCTCTAAGAGATTTCCACACCTGGATTGTGCAACATTTGCCCATTATTCTTTTCAACATTCTTCAAGCTCTGTCAAATGGGTTGTTGATCATTGCTAGACAACCAATTTCAGGTCTTGCCATAGATTGTCAAGCAGATTTAAGTCAAAACGGTAACTCGGCCACTCAGGAACATTCACTGTCTTCTTGGTAAGCAACTCCAGTGTAGATTTGGCCTTGTGTTTTAGGTTATTGTCCTGCAGAAAGGTGAATTAATCTCCCAGTGACTGGTGGAAAGCAGACTGAACCAAGTTTTCCTTTTGCCTGTGCTTAGCCCCATTCTGTTTATTAGTTATCCTGAAAAACTCACCAGTCCTTAATAATTACAAGCATATCCATAACATGATGCAGCCACCACTGTGCTTGAAAATATGGAGTGTGGTACTCAGTAATGTGTTGAATTGGATTTGCCCCAAACATAACACTTTGTATTCAGGACAAAAGGTTAATTGGTTTTGCCATATTTGTTGCAGTATTCCTTTAGTGCCTTGTTGCAAACAGGATGCATGTTTTGGAATATTTATCTTCTGTACAGGCTTCCTTCTTTTCACTCTGTCAATTAGGTTAGTATTGTGGAGTAACTACAATGTTGTTTTCTCCTATCACAGCCATTAAACTCTGTAAATGTTTTAAAGTCACCGTTGGCTTCATTGTGAAAATCCCTGGGTGGTTTCCTTCCTCTCCGGCAACTGAGTTAGGAAGGACGCCTGTATCTTTGTAGTGACTGGGTGTATTGATACACCAGACAGAAGTTGTCAGGTTGGCGGTACCGACGAGTCCCATGAGGACGCTCTGTCTCCTGACCTGGCAAAGACAGCTGTAGCTCTGCCACCTTCCACAGCTGATGCGGACGGCAGATCTGTGGATGTGATGGATTGAGATGCAGCCTATGCAAACACTGTATCTCTAGCTTAAACTGACAGATTTTTATGGAAATGTTTTATTATCCTTATTAGATTTCCACAAGGAAGCGGATAGCGACCCATTCAAAGTGGAAAGGAATATTGCAGCTGCTCTTACCCTGTCAGAAAATTAGCTGTATGACAAAGGGAGAAGAATGATGAAGTGGGAACAGCTGACAATTGAATAGCTCAGTGCATACTATGACACCTCAACGAGACCAGCATAATGTTTTCCTACTGTACAGGAAATGAAACCCTGAACATAGATATGCAACATGCTATATTCAGAGGAAGAAGAGAGGGAGGTTCATTCCTGTGATTATATTCTACAGAAAGTTCATATTTCAATGTCGTCACATGGATAAAAACTACTATTATCACACAAAAACGTAATGAAATTAAAATGTACAGGTTAGTATGTACTATATTGTTTGTACAGTTGATGGTGACTGAGAAAATAATGCATTACATCACTGGTCACTAGAGGAAGTTGGAGGAACTGCTTGGCAACTTGCATAGTGTCCTGAAGCAGTAACAGATTAAGGAATCAATTAGTCCTGGACCTGAATAAGAAATACAGTCGGTGTGTAGACAGACTAAATGGGATCCAGTGATCCTCGTTAACAAATACAAACATAAAACCAGTCCAGGTACCTCAAACACCAAACATTAAACCAGTCCAGGTATCTGATCAAACATTTAAACCAGTCCAGCTATCTACTCAAACATTAAACCAGTCCAGATACCAAACACCAAACATTAAACCAGTCCAGCTATCTAATCAAACATTAAACCAGTCCAGGTACCTCAAACACCAAACATTAAACCAGTCCAGATACCTCAAACACCAAACACCAAACCAGTCCAGATACCTCCAAACACCAAACATTAAACCAGTCCAGCTATCTGATCAAACATTAAACCAGTCCAGCTATCTCATCAAACATTAAACCAGTCCAGGTACCACACCAAACATTAAACTAGTCCAGGTACCTCAAACACCAAACATTAAACTAGTCCAGGTACCTCAAACATCAAACATTAAACTAGTCCAGGTACCTCACCAAACATTAAACTAGTCCAGTTACCTCAAACATCAAACATTAAACTAGTCCAGGTACCTCACCAAACATTAAACTAGTCCAGGTACCTCAAACACCAAACATTAAACTAGTCCAGGTACCTCAAACACCAAACATTAAACTAGTCCAGGTACCTCACCAAATATTAAACTAGTCCAGGTACCTCAAACAACAAACATTAAACCAGTCCAGGTACCTCACCAAACATTAAACTAGTCCAGGTACCTCAAACACCAAACATTCAACCAGTCCAGGTATCTCATCAAACACAGTTTTTCCAGCAGAGGGACATGTTTGGGGCTGTGGGTGATGAATGCAGGGGACAAGGGGTTGTGGGTGATGGCTATAGGGGACAAAGGGCTGTGGGTGATGGCTATAGGGGACAAGGGGCTGTGGGTGATGGCTATAGGGGACAAGGG
>QNTS01005444.1:17828-28050 GCA_003317085.1 Hucho hucho
GGGTGATGACTGTAGGAACAAGGGGCTGTGGGTGATGGCTATAGGGACAAGGGGCTGTGGGTGATGGCTATCAGGGACAAGGGACTGTGGGTGAAGGCTATAGGGGACAAGGGGCTGTGGGTGATGGCTATAGGGGACAAGGGACTGTGGGTGATGGCTATAGGGGACAAGGGACTGTGGGTGATGACTATAGGGACAAGGGGCTGTGGGTGTTGCCTGAAGGGAACAAGGCATCCACGATGGTCAGTCTTTTGGCAGCCAGTCTGTTGCTCCTAAGCCACTGTGCAGAATATATATTTTGACATTTTTGCAGAGGAGATCTTAGTCACGCAATTTTACATCTAACTAAGATCTTTGGTGTAGTTTTTCACAAGTGAATGACAACAAAATGACAACAAACATCCCTACTGTTGACCAATTTAATAATGTCTCACCTGGAATCTAAAAGGTGATATCTAGAATCTAAAATGGTTCTACCTGGAACCAAAAAGGTGCTATCTAAAACCTAAAAGGGTTCTTCGGTTGTCTCCAAAGTAGAACCCTTTGAATAACCCTTGTTGATTCCAGGTAGAATCATTTTGGGTTCCAAGTACAGTGCCTGTCGGAAAGTATTCAGACCCCTTGACTTTTCCCACATTTTGTTACGTTTGAGCCTTATTATGACATTTATTAAATTCAATTTTTTCCCCATCAATCTACACACAATACCCTATAATGACAAAACGAAAACAGGTTTTTAGAAATGTTATTACATTTATAAAAAAAAACAAAAACAGAAATAGCTCAGACCTTTTTGCTATGAGACTCGAAATTGAACTCAGGTCCATCCCGTTTCCAATTATCATCCTTGAGACGTTTCTACAACTTGATTGGAGTCCACATGTGGTAAATTCAATTGATTGGGCATGATTAGGAAAGACACCACACACCTGTCTATATAAGGTCCCGCAGTTGACAGTGCATGTCAGAGCAGAAACCAAGCCACGAGGTCAAAGGAATTGTCCGTAGAGCTCAAAGACAGGATTGTGTCGAGGCACAGATCTGGGGAAGGGTACAAAAAATGTCTGCAGCATTGAAGGTCCCCAAGAACACAGTGGCCTCTTATTCTTAAATGGAAGATGTTTGGAACCACCAAGACTCTTCCTAGAGCTGGCCTTGGTCATGGAGGTGACCAAGAACCCGATGGTCACTCTAACAGAGCTCCAGAGTTCTTCTGTGGAGATGGGAGAACCTTCCAGAAGGACAACCATCTCTGCTGGGTTGTCCTTCTGATTGATCTCTTTGGCCTGAACACCAAGAGTCATGTCTGGAAGAAACCCGGCAAAGGGCTGTTCTTATGCACGACGCAACGTGGAGTACAGCCTGGATACAGCCCTTAGCCGTGGTATATTGGCCATATACAGTGCCACACCCTCTCGGGCCTTATTGCTTTAATATTAAATTTTTTGTGACGCAAGTCTTTCAACCAAAATATCACAGATGAGACACAAATGTTAATGTGCCCCTTTAAGGGCAGGAGGTTACCGTGACAGCGAGGGCATTCGAGCCACCCTAGTCCTCAGTGACATTGTGGCTGCCTGTGAGATAGAGAATCTAGGAGGGGATGTGTCTTCCCTAGCAGTGGAATCAAACTCAAACATTGAAAAACAACCTAGCTTGTGAACAAAACAATGTAAATAGCCAAGAAACACAAAGATAAAGTCTCACTTTTGTAGACTTTTGAGTAAATTAGACCAAATGTTATGCCTGTGCACAGCACTTCTAAAAATGAATCTTTGTCACTTCAATTGCAGTGCACACAACTCTCCAGCCAGGCAATGTTGCGGCGTGTCACGCGAGGTGGGATATTTAAGCAATAAGGCCTGAGGGGGTGTCATATATGGCGAATATACCATGGCTAAGGGCTGTCCTTAGGCACGCAGAGTGCCTGGATACAGCCCTTACCCGTGGTATATTGGCCATGTACCGCAAACCTCCGAGGTACCTTATTGCTATTATAAACTGGTTATCAATGTAATTAGAGCAGTATAAATAAATGTTTTGTCATAGCCGTGGTATACGGTCTGATATACCACGCCTGTCAGCCAATTTATTTGATTTATTTTTATTTAACCTTTATTTAACCAGGCGAGTCAATTAAGAACAAATTCTCATTTACAATGATGGCCTACCAAAAGGCAAAAGGCCTCCTGCGGGGACGGGGGACTGGGATTAAAAATGAATACAATATAAATATAGGACAAAACACACATCACGACAAGAGAGACACCACAACACTACATAAAGAGAGACACCACAACACTACATAAAGAGAGACACCACAACACTACATAAAGAGAGACCTAAAGACAACAACATAGCAAGGCAGCAACACATGACAACACAGCATGGTAGCAACACAACATGACAACAACATGGTAGCAACACAACATGGCAGCAGCACAACACGGCAGCAGCACAACATGGTAGCAGCACAAAACAGGGTACAAATATTATTGGGCACAGACAACAGCACAAAGGGCAAGAAGGTAGAGACAACAATACATTGCACGAAGCAGCCACAACTGTCAGTAAGAGTGTCCAATCAGCATTCAGCACTCGAACCACCTAGTTTATAATGTAGGATTCACAACGAGTTATTTTTGTGCGCTACCAGCTATGAAACAAAACGACAGAAACACTTTGAAAACAGATACCGCAGCATGTATTTTGCTATAGATGTGGTCTTTACTTCCAACTCTATTTTTATTTGCAAATGGGAGTGAAATGCTCGCACTGTGGAGCCCTGACCACCCGCCAACGTGATACAGACATCTTACCCACCACTGCCTAAATGTACCCGCATTTGGTGGGTGGCGGGTGTTAATTTTAGGCCCTGATTGCAGGGAAAAGGTGAGTGTCAACCTATTGATGCTTATGTCAGTACATTGCAGTCAATGAGAAAAGTTGAGTGACCAACCAATTGACGAGTATAGTGTATTTGTGCATCACTGCAGCCTTCCTGAGAGCTGGAAATAGTGCCCTCCCTGTTGTGCAGAAGGTCACTGCTTCAATGTCAGATTGAGGCCAAGACAGAACCTACTATGTTAGGAAGATTAGCCTACTTCTTAAGAATGTGTGGCTGGAAGTTGGCCAGCATGCTAACCCACAAATCATATCTGGTTTATGTTTCCTCATCTGGAATCGGGGATCTTGACTATTTTAAACTTCTTAATTTGGGCTATTGTCCTTTCCACGTGCATCCTACGCTTCTCTTTGTCATCTCCACATCTGGTTCTGGTTCTGGTAGGTTGGACTAAAGGGAAGAATGTTCAATCGAAGGCCAATTTCCTCCACGTCTTTCTCAATGAGAAACCCTTTGTCTGCCATGAGCCCGTAACCTCTCTTAAGATAGCCACAACGAAGCAGACTTTGCAGTAACTCTGTAATGTTACACGGTTTAAATATTTCTGTCAGATATGGATCCTGTGTAGAGGGCAAATATAAGTGAGCCGCGTGGATCACGTATTATCAGAGAATTCAGTGTGTCTTGTAGTTGGAAGAAGTTTGGCTTTTCAGTAGCAGTGAGTTTTGGTTTCTCAATCTTTAACTCTACGCAATCTAGTATTACAAAGATTGTCAGAAAATCTCTCTTGTAGTTATCTGGTCTGTTGTCTGTGATGAGGCCATACAGACAACTGACCTAGCCTGTCATACATAAAGTCCACCCAGGAATTGAATGAAGTGTTAACACTTTGTAAGTCCATATGAAATCTGAAAGCCAGCTCTTTCATTCAACACAAGCTGAATCTTCCTATTTACTCTCTTGTATGTCAAGGGGACAGTTGTCTGTTGAGGGGGGGATGTTTTATGATTTGGTCTCTAAGCCAAGTTATTAAAGTGATCATAAAGTAAAGCCAGCTATTTACTGACTCTGACGTTAACAGTTTCCTGAAGGATTGTTTTCTTTAACAAGTCCATTTCCTCTTCCTGTTGAGCGTACCTGTTCTTCTTTGCTCTTTTCTGGAAACACAAAATACACCAAATGAGAATTCCTACAGTACATGATTTAAACACGCTGTTGGTGCTTTGTAATGACTGTTCTTTTGCAGTTCCCACTATTGGAGAATACAGAGCCACCACTCTCTTTCTCCTCCTCCAACCCGACTGATGAGTTCCCAAACAGCTGTTTCCCTACAGTTCTGAATGAAAATGAGATATATTCCAACAGTGATATGATCTCCCAGTCTGAAGCAGAAGCACTGGACAATGAGTGCCAACCTATTGATGCTTATGTCAATACATTGCAGTCAATGAGAAAAGTTGAGTGACCAACCAATTGACGAGTATAGTGTATTTGTGCATCACTGCAGCCTTCCTGAGAGCTGGAAATAGTGCCCTCCCTGTTGTGCAGAAGGTCACTGCTTCAATGTCAGATTGAGGCCAAGACAGAACCTACTATGTTAGGAAGATTAGCCTACTTCTTAAGAATGTGTGGCTGGAAGTTGGCCAGCATGCTAACCCACAAACCATATCTGGTTTATGTTTCCTCATCTGGAATTGGTTGGCACTCAATTATGATCCCCCAGTCTGAAGCAGAGGCACGGGACAACGAGAAGACAGCAGAGCAACAACAACACATGGCGTCTGCTCCCAGCACCTTACTTCATCCTCTTCTAAGGGTAGCAGACTGACAGTCTTGCCACCAGCATGCAGAGGAAGAAAACAGTGCAGACCAAGCCGATGAAGAGAGGCCTGGAGCTTGAGACGGTTGCAGCAGCACTGTACACCGAAGTCACTGGGGCACAAAGTGTTCCCGTTTGGCTTGGTTGTGAACCACCATCTCCTAACAGGAAAGTCCCGAGCAATAAAGTGCCCAGATCAAGACAGCTTTAAGTGGTTGTAAATACCTCCGTCAAAGAGCTGATGGTACCTACACTCTCAAACCTAATCATGAGTACCACTACCAAATTATAAGACAAATGGGAATCACAGGGATGCCGTGGTGTGATTTATTTGTCATGTGTAAAAATGACTCAACTAGAGCGTGTCCACTTTAATGCAGAAAAGTGGGAGAGCATGAAAAGCCAGCTAGACTGCTTCTTTGTTTATTAATCATTCAGTAATTAAGTAGAAAAAAAAATGTTTACCTTTATTTTACTAGGCAAGTCAGTTAAGAACAAATTCTTATTTTCAATGACGGCCTAGGAACAGTGGGTTAACTGCCTTGTTCAGGGGCAGAACGACAGATTTGTACCTTGTCAGCTCAGGAAATTGAACTTGCGGGACCCAGGAGGAGGCAGAGGCAGATGGTTCAGTTCTCAGAATATTTATTATTTATTATAACATAGGGTCAGGTAAAGGGCAGGTCGAGGGCAGGCAGAGGTTCGTAATCCAAGGCAGAGTCAATCAGGGACAGAACGGCAGGCTCAGGGTCAGGACAAAGGGCTGTGAGACAGAGGTTTAATCGTAGACACATGGAAAGAGGGATGTATACAGAGGGTGCGAGGCAACAGAAGACGAACAGCAGTGGGGCTAAGGACTTTAGAGATGGGGAAAGAGCTGATAAAGCGGAGGGAAAGTTTACGGGAACTCCACCCGGAGGAGCAGATCCCGAGTGGAGAGCCATATCCTCTGCCTGAGACGATAGCAGGGAGCCGGGGTCCGGCGGCGGTCCGCCTGTCGCCGATACCTGGAGGTGGTCTTAAGAAGAGCGGACCTGGCTCTCTACCAGGTACGCCGACAGCGGCGGACCAACGCCTGGGCCGAGGGTATGCTGATTTCTTCCTCTTGCTCGGGGAAGAGTGAGGCTGGTCACCCAAGGAACACTCAAAGGGCGAGAGACCAGTGGCCAAGCAGGGAAGGGTGTTGCTATCGTACTCCACCCACATGAGTTGCTGGCTCCAGGTGGTGGGGTTGGCAGAGACGAGGCAACGAAGAGTCGTCTCCAGGTCCTGATTGGCTCGTTCTGAATGGCCGTTAGATTGGGGATGAAACCCGGAGGACAGGCTGGCCGATGAGGGTGCAGAACGTCTTCCAGAACCGGGTCGAGAACTGAGGACCACGATCGGAGACCATGTTGACCGAAAGTCCATGGATCCGGAAGACGTGCTGCACCATGAGCTGGGCCGTCTCCTTGGCTGAAGGTAACTTAGGAAGAGGGATGAAATGGGCGGCTTTGGAAAACCTATCCACTACCGTAAGGATGGTGGTGTTGCCATTGGACAGAGGGAGACCAGTGACAAAGTCCAGTGATATATGGGACCAGGGGCGATGAGGAACAGGGAGTGGTTGAAGGAGGCCTGCCGCAGCTTGCCGCAGAGTCTTATTCAGCACGCACACAATGCAGACGGCTACAAACGTGGAGACGCCACCAAAACAGTTGTCGGAGGAAAGCCATGGTCCGGCGGGAGCCGTGATGGCAGATAGGGTTAGAGGAATGAGCCCATTCCAGGACTGGGGACCGAGCAGAATCTGGGACAAACAACCAGTTAGCTGGGCCTGGTTAATTGGCTGGGAACGTTGCGCCTTGCGGGCCAGGATCTCGATGCCCCACACGAGTGTAGCTGCCAGACAGGAGGAAGGATGAATAAACCCTGCAGCCAAAGAGTTCTCAATGTACCCATCCAAGCCGCCCCCGAGGCTGTGTAGAGAAGGTCAATGGCGCAGTCGTAGGGTCGATGCGGAGGAAGAGATCTGGCGCTGCCTTGCTGAAAACCTCCCGGAGGTCGTGGTACTCCGCGGGAACGGCTGAGAGATCTTTTCCCAAGCCTGCAGGAGGACGTCCAGGGGCAGGCTGCGCTGCCTTGAGGCAATGCGTGTGACAGAATGGGCTCCAACCCAGGATAGAACCCGTAGCCCAGACGATCGGGGGTTTGTGCCTCTGGAGCCATGACAATCCCAAAACCACGTGCACATGAGGAGACTCAATGAGAAGAAACTGCATGGACTCAGTGTGGCTACCTGACACTCGCTCACAGGTTGATGGGAACCATACTGTGAGTGACCCTGCCAATAGAGCATCTGTCCAATGCTCTGGCGTCCATGGAAATGGAGAGAGGTTGTGTGGAGATGCTCAGCTCCGACACCAGGGTAGCGTGCATAAAGCTCCCATTGGCCCCAGAGTCCATGAGCACCCGAAGAGATTTAGACTGGTCACCCCACAGCAGGATAGCATGGAGAGGAGTATGAGTAATGGGAGATGGGGAGACTCCCTGTATGGCCCACCAGTGTACACGTAGCTACTGATGAGCCTGGTCTTTTACCGGACAGGTGGATATGTAATGTCCTGAACTACCACAATACAGACAACTTTTGGAGCAAAGTCTGCGTAAACGTTCCTCGGGAGACAATCTTACCCTGCCCAGATGCATGGGCTCCGGAGGAGGTGAGTTGACAGTCCTCGATGATAGCCCCTGGCTTGGCTTCACGGGTGACATCGGATTCTCTCGGGAATGCAGGAGTTGGGGACATCCGGGATTCTTCGGAGGCGAGGAGGAAACCGTGGACGAGCGCATGTGGCCGGGAAGAGACCTCCTCTGCCTGCTGCGTTCCCATAACCGCCCATCGATCCTTATGGTCGAGGTCCATGGGGAGCTCCGGGGCTGCGAGCTCATCTTACTACATGATTCCATATGTGTTATTTCATAGTTTTGATGTCCTCACTATTATTCTACAATGTAGAAAACAGTAAAAATAAAGAAAAACCCTGGAATGACTAGGTGTGTCCAAACTTTTGACTGGTACTGTATCTATCTGGTGGTTTTGAGCTAATGTTTTTGTTTGAAAAAATGTCTCGTAGTGAGGAAGACTGGCTACAATTCTGAACTTTGTGTGGTGAGCTTTCTGGCACCCAGAGCTGCCGAGGCATTACCCAAGTGGGTGCTTCACAGAGTGGAAGGTGAGAAGTCCAGTGGTTATATGACACAGGCTGTTTCTCAGACTTGCCCTCTACAAGATCATCAGCAGACTCCCTCACCATCATTCTCTGACCAGGTCCCTCCGCTCAAGCCATGAACATTCAAAGACTTGGCCTCTATTGGTTCACCTGCCTGTCATAATATATTGCTTGTAAAGTAATTTTTGTCTTGACACGGTCAAACAACTCCAGCATAAAAAGGCAACTTTGTTCTAATTTGGCACACAGAAACTAAAGGCCATGAGTAATTTGGTCAAAATGAATGGCACCGATTGGCCTATAGGTGGCGCTGTTAAAAGCAGTTTCACTTAAACCCTCATATCCGCTGCCCCATTTAACCTAGACTAGAGACTTGAAACTTTGTATGTAGGTGTATTTTCTCATGTTGAACAAATTTGCCTCAAGGACCCATAACGTCTGTCAGGATTTTTGTCGTCTTGGAAGTTTTTGAAAACCTTCCTGTTATGAACCATAAGTACAAATAACACCCGTTATAGACCAATGGTACATCTCTTAACTTAGTTTGAGAAAAGTTAAGGGATTGGTTAAGAGATTTATTGATGAGTTACTGAGTTATTGATAAATCAGGAAATCAGATTTACGTGTCCATTTATCTTTTGTAAATCTACTTCAAAATGGCATATCAAAGACATTACCATGATAAATCATGTTAAGTGTGGCATTGATATCTTAATAAATAAGGAAACTATTAACAATTCCCTTTTTTGACTACGTAAAGCTACTGCTTAGAATATTCATAAAACATCTTCTTCTCCTGGACTAAAAATCAGATTCACTCCAAATTTGGTCTTTGAACTCATCATAATAGTCCCTAAAGAGTTTGAGAAAATAACATTGATGCATTCAAAGATGGCCACACTATACCAGTAGATACATATTAGCACATATGCTAATATGCTAAAAATACTTCAAATCTTCTTCTCATGAAACATAAGTCCAAACGACACCAATGGAATGTCGGCCCATGGTACATATCTTAACTTAGTTTGAGAAAAACTGAGGGATTGGTCAAAAGATGGCTAAGTTATTGACAAATCAAAAATCTGATTTTACGTGTGTATTTAAACCACTGTAAATCCACTCCACAGTGGCCTTTCAACTTGAAACTTGTCATCGCTATCATGGACGTGCCTAAGATTAACTTGGTATTGGTATTAATATCTAAAAAAGACAAGGAAACTATTCAAACTAATTATTTGCATATGTAACGCTTACGCTCAAAATCATATTTTACTCATGAACCATACGTCACATTCACTCCAGATGCTGTATTTAGACTCATGATTGCACATAAAGAAAGAAGTTCCTACATGATGGAGTACTTGCTTTGTTATCCAACTGATCTAGTGTACTTGTTGTCATCCTGTGAACCCCGTTCATTGCTTCTCGCAGCTTATATTTTGTTTGTTTGTTCTTTTGCTTATGAAGCACTTTGAGATGTATATTATGAAAAGCGCTACACAAGTTTAAGAAATGACAATAATTATTATACGCATTGCATTGCTGTCTGACAGACTTCCAGCAGGGGCTTTCTCTCGTTCACCGGCTAGTTGAAGTGCACTCTCCGGTCTCCGGTAGAGGTGTTTATATGCGCTTGCAAGCAGTTGCCCCTTCACACTGAAACGGAGACACACTGCAGCATGGCGAGCCGAGAAACACCACTGACTTTTCTTCACTCGTCAACAAAAACTCAATTGTCATGCATAGGATTCCTGTGGGTTTTATTTATTACTTTTATACACACGGCGCAGGCGAACAAACAAGGTAAACAAACCTTAAAAACCATGTTACAGATTTGACTCTAGCTTGGTTGCTAGCATCGGGGAGACACTAGTTGTACGTCGCTAGCTAGCTAACTTGTTTGGTTAGGTAGTTGGTTACCTAAAGTAGCTGGTTACATCTATCCTTATGGGTTAGACACAGCTAGTTTAATATTATAGACTTGTTTGGTTAGGTAGTTGGTTACCTACAGTAGCTGGTTACATCTATCCTTATGGGTTAGACACAGCTAGTTTAATATTATAGACTTGTTTGGTTAGGTAGTTGGTTACCTAAAGTAGCTGGTTACATCTATCCTTATGGGTTAGACACAGCTAGTTTAATATTATATACTTGTTTGGTTAGGTAGTTGGTTACCTACAGTAGCTGGTTACATCTATCCTTATGGGTTAGACACAGCTAGGTTAATATTATAGACTTGTTTGGTTAGGTAGTTGGTTACCTACAGTAGCTGGTTACATCTATCCTTATGGGTTAGACACAGCTAGTTTAATATTATAGACTTGTTTGGTTAGGTAGTTGGTT
>QNTS01005445.1:35240-65264 GCA_003317085.1 Hucho hucho
GAGCGTGGAGCAGGGACAGGACGTGCTGGGTCCACGACGGGCACAGGGATCCTGGAGCGTGGAGCAGGGACAGGACGTGCTGGACTCTCTAAGTGCACGGGGGGCCTGGTGCGCGGAGCCGGAACAGGACGTGCTGGACTCTCTAAGCGCACGGGGGGCCTGGTGCGCGGAGCCGGAACAGGACGTGCTGGACTCTCTAAGCGCACGGGGGGCCTGGTGCGCGGAGCCGGAACAGGACGTACTGGGCTATCTAAGCGTACAGGGGACCTGGTGCATGGAGCCGGTACTTCTGTCCCCGGCTGTTCACTCACCCTTGCCTCACCGATGATGGGGGCTGGAATGTCTCGCACTGGGCTGTGGATGCGAACCGGAGACCCCACACGCAGAACCGGTGCAGGATATCTCGGTCCCAGAAGGTGTCCTGGAGACCTAGCGCGCAGAGCCGGCACCACTCCTCCAGGCTGCACACTCACCCTCCCCTTACAGATGAGTGGAGCTGGAATCTCGCGCACCGGCCTATGAATGCGCACTGGAGACACCCTGCGCAAAACTGCATAGCACTCCAAAGAGCACGAGGAGTTGGCTCAGGAGTCCATCCTGAACCGGCCAAACTCCCCGTGTGCCCCCCCCCAAAAAAAATTGGGGGGCTGCCTCTCGGGTTTCCGCGCAAGGCGAGTCCCAACATATCTCTCCCTCTCCGGGTTCCACGCTCCATATACATCCTCATAACTCCCTCGCTCAGTCTTCGCCGCTTCCATCTCCTTCTATGTCCAAGACTCCTTTTGACATTGCTGCTTGGTCCTTTTGTGGTGGGTTATTCTGTCACGATCTTCTGAAGTGACGGACCAAGACGCAGCGATGCTTCCAGTATACATTTTATTAAAGGACATAACTGGGAAAAATAACAAACGGAAAACGAAGATCGTAACGTTGAAACATAACTAACAACACAAACAAAGCTATGCTCGAACAATAACCCACAAAACCCCTCTGAAAACTACAAACATATGGTTCCCAATTAGAGGTAACGACACTCAGCTGCCTCTAATTGGGAACCATTACCCCAACATAGAAATACAACACCTAGAACAAAAAAAACCTACACCAAAACGAAACTAAACACGCCAGCCTATAAATATCAGGCCTGAACGTGACAACATCTTGTTGGTTCCTCTATTTTTGAGACATAGTTGTATGCCAGATAAACCCACATTACCTGGGCCAGATATCCTGCTGCACATGGTTTCTTGGACAGACTTGGATAGGCAGGCAAACCTTTTTATAGCCGGCTCTTGGCATCATTTCCCTGCCTTATTTCTGTGACAATCTCTTTGCAGGTATAAAGCCAAGTTGTGTTCCTGAGATGGGTTTGCTTGCAGATGGGGAGGTAGAGAGCACAGTCAAGAACATACACAGCCACATATCGAAAAGAGCCACTACCCCTTTTAATTCAGGACTAGTGTAAATTATGAGATGAAGTGGAGGATTCATGTTGTTGAGTTAGAATCAGTTTATATCCCACTCGTGTATAGGCTGCTTGGTTGTTTAGCAACAAAACCAACGTGTGTGCAACTATGGGGCAAAACAGACAGGGTTGGTTTAGATTGTTGACAACAAACTATATTCACCTCCAATGTTTATTGGAAACATAAATACATGGCAGCTTCTTGTAATTGTTGCTAGCTATCTGACGGTTCAGAATCATAACACCACACGGCCTTCTGCCTCATCGATGCGTGCGCATCATTTTCGTGACGATGTCAGCCAACCCGTCTATAGGAGAAATAAATGAAATACTCCAACATCAAATGTTAGGAAGTGCAGTATAGTGTTTAATGTTGACAAATCTCTCTCTCTCTCTGCTTCTCAGACCCATCATATGATGCTGTACGGCGGACTGGATGGTCGAACAACATGCACAGTGGAAAAGGTAAGCATACTCTTTACTTTACTGAGTCGCAGAAAGACTTGTAGCCTCACCACACAAGGAATTACTATATGGTCCTACCCATCATGCATCATCGCATATATTCTTCCCTAGCTCATAGAGAGATTTGTGAGAGCCCACTCTCAACCCAAGCACGCAAGGCAGACCACCAATGATTAAATCCTCAGTCGTCAAACCCTGAAATCTGGGAAATTTAAGCACTTACCCTAGCCACCAGTTACTGCACTGTTTTCTTTGGAACAGGGCTGATGTGCCGTTAAGATGTGTACCATGGTTTATCTATGACCGCCCAACTGGCTTTCTTCCCTCCTGTTTCTTTCCCCTCCTAACCCCTCCCTCTTCAGGCTCGCCGGTGGTCACACAGAACGTGTCCAAGTCCACTGAACAGCCCAGACCTCAGCCAGGTAATGTATTTCACCCTGCTCATTCCTTCCATCGTGTGTGCATTCCACCTAAGACAGCCACAGTGTGTTACACCCATCTCACTGGGATGAGTATCAACCTAATGTATAGTGATAGATACAGACTAACAGACCTCTCTCTCTCTCTTCACAGATCCTTACCAGATCCTGGGGCCCACCAGCAGTCGACTGGCCAACCCAGGTAGGTACAGGAGAATGTATGAGACCAATCATATATTAGATGTAAACTACATTTCCCAACATGCATTGCTTCATTATGGCCCCAGTGTATTGCTCTTTAAAACTGACATTTTTATCTGCTAAGAATTTTTGGCATTCTACTTTAAAATTGGCATTCTACTTTATTGCAGTATTAGGAAGTACATCATGAGTTATGGGGTCTTTGATCAACGGGCTGTTAGGTGTTCAGTTATAGAACAGCTGTTGATTTGACCTGTGTGTGTCCTGGTCAGGTTCAGGACAGATCCAGCTGTGGCAGTTCCTGCTGGAGCTCCTGTCAGACAGCGCCAATGCCGGCTGCATCACCTGGGAGGGCACCAACGGAGAGTTCAAGATGACTGACCCTGACGAGGTGGCGAGGCGCTGGGGCGAGAGGAAGAGTAAGCCCAACATGAACTACGACAAGCTCAGCCGCGCCCTGCGCTACTACTACGACAAGAACATCATGACCAAGGTGCACGGCAAGCGCTACGCCTACAAGTTTGACTTCCACGGCATTGCCCAGGCCCTGCAGCCCCACCCCACCGAGTCCTCCATGTACAAATACCCCTCGGACCTGGCATACGTGCCCTCCTACCATGCCCACCAGCAGAAGGTCAACTTCGTGTCCCCACACCCCCCCTCTATGCCCGTCACCTCTTCTAACTTCTTTGGACCCACCTCTCCATACTGGAGCTCCCCAGGGGGCATCTACCCCAACCACAGCGTCCCCCGCCACCCCAACTCCCATGTGCCCTCCCACCTGGGCAGTTACTACTAAACCCCACTGCACCATGACGTCTTCCCCCAACCTCCCCTCCTCTCCCCAAAACCAACCCACCAGCGCTGACCTGCACTCTCGCAATGAAATTAAATCAACTAAGACCGAGAGAAAGGGGGATTCTCCGCCTCCACCCAGTCTGCTCTTAACTGGGAAAATGAAGGAAGCTAACTGAAGAAATGTTTGAAGGATAAAAAAATACTGGATGCTGTGATCCAAATGGAGTACTACTTATTTACAAGACAATACTGTTTCCATGTTTGTTTTCTTTTGTTGATGTGCGTAACAGTGCGTCTGTGTTTTTTCTGCCTTTCTGTCCCCTGAAAGCTGCACCCATGGGCCAGTTCTGAGTGCCCCAAAAATCTGGACACGGTTACCCACACAGACGCAGCCCTATCAAGAGACCATAGAGGCTCTCATACCTACTGTGTGCCTGATCACAGACCTGGACCCATTCTCTATGGGTCTCAATCTACATTTTCCTCATACAGTGAAGCTTGTTCCTCGTTTCAGTCCTGTCTGGGGTCTCAGATCCACATCCTGTCTGTCTGTCTGATGTTCTGTTATCAGTTTGTCAGTCCGTCTGCCACCCTTTTATGTGTGTGGAGCGTCATCTGGAACTGTGGAGGTAGGGCTCCAAAGAAAAGGACTTCTCAGCACTGAATGAAAATTAAATGTTGTCAACTGGAATATGCCATTGATTCACACTTAACTTATCCTCCAAACTGGAAGTAGGCGAGTTGGAGACCAGAGTTGGATGTGAAGCGCTGTAGCTATGTTTTCAGTGGGCCACACACCAGTTGGCTGTTGTTACAGTAACTATGTTTGTCCTCTTCAGCCATTGGTTCTTTCCATTCCCGGATATTTAGTTGGACCAAGTCATTATTAATGTGAATGCCCTCTGGTCCATGGAACACATCATCAATTTGACAATCACAGTTGTTTCTAGAAGAGCTACGTGTCTCACTGTGGTCTCTCCCTCTTCTGTCCAGACCAGTCAAGTGTCGAAACAGAGTGACTTACCATAGCACTATGTCATGTCATGTCACCCCTCACCTAACTGTCTCTGTGCATTCATACAGCACTGCCATTTTAAAACGTGCATTTTCAGATGGTTAAAGTTTGTTGTATGACAGAAACAACTGTATTTTAAACAGCTGAATCTGGACTTTTGTCTCAGTGCTTCTTGAAAATAAATGGTTTACTAAATAAAGAACAAAACCAGTAAAGTAAGAAAGGATGAAAACAGAGAAATGCTCAGATTCGCGAACGCTGTGCGTTCGTCAGACCTATTTTTTATTATTTTGTGGACATCGGTCAACTAGGCATTAAAGCAACTTACTGTATAAATTATGCAGAGTTATTTTCATATGTGACACAGTTTTAAAAAGTCAAGATAAGTAATACGAGTTGACCTCGGTCAAAAATGCAATTTTTTTTAAAGTCCGTTACTGATATGTAGTATGTTCAACATTTTTAAATGTTTTATATCTGTACATTTGGGCAATACATTTTTATTTTTTATTTGTGAAAACAAGATGTGTTCTAGTTATGACCAAAAACCACAAATGCCTGCTTGAATCATAATCCTATAGTCAATCTGTTATTCTGTATATACCATGATTATGGTTGCTTTTATTCAAAAATAGGCCAACAACACTTTCCATGTCTCATACCATTAAGCCAACCACCCAGAAATTGGCAGCTTTTGTCTGTGCCTTTAAATTGGCCAGCTATATTATGCAAATGAGCGCAGACACCCCTAATATTCACAGGAAGCATCTCTTGAATTTCCATTAGTTTAGAGGTTTGAACTAAGGGGAATTTGTTAAATTTAGCATGAAGGTAATAATAAAAAATGTACCCTTTACGTCCACCTCTCATAAACAGAAATGTTCAATGAAAGGGAACTGTTACTTCATATATGCAATGTATTTTGGATATGAAATATATAAATATTATGTACTTTTGCAATTAACCATTTTATTATTGTTGTAATTCCTGCCATGTATTAAGTAATACCTTTTGAAATAGGATTTTTTTTTGACATAATAAAAAGTTTTTACTTCTGAACATATTTACTTCTCTTGGTCCATTGTCTGCCAGAAAATAGAATTGTGATCTTTAGCTATCAGGCAAAGTTACAACATGAAATCCATAATTTTCATATAATTCCTTTTATCTGCATCACTATAAGAAATCTAGTTGAAGTGTAGCCAGCCCTGTTTCAATCAATACTTAATCATTGTTACTAGCCATGTCAACCGGACTATTACCCAATTTCATTCATTTTTATAATTTCAGTGTTAAACAAAATTATTTGAGAAGAAAATACATTTCCTGTGGAGAAGAGATTGTAACAGGAAATACTTCATAGGTTTCTCTGATGTTTAGCATAATGACACCAACCATCAACCCAGTTTCCTACAGTATTGTAGGGTGTTAGAAGTGTTATCTAAGAGCCTCAGAAGGGTATATTGTGATTTCTTCCCAACTTGAGAGGTACAAGGATGGGAGGAGGGGCCTTTGTCTTCTTGTTATCATAGATGATGTCAGGTCTGTGTTTATGGTAACTGCGTTATTTACAGTAAGGTATTCGGTATACTGCCATTTGCCTACGCACAATGGAGTCGTACAAAATAACAGCATGGGTTGTCGGTGTGCGTGCGTTGCACGCATGGTGTGTGTGTGTGTGAGAGAGAGAGGGGGAGAGAGAGAGGGGGGGAGAGAGAGAGAGGGGGAGGGGAGAAAAATACTTTCCTATCCTATACTATCAATTTAATTTATCGATGTATCATGTAGGGTCAGTCAAGCAACGCAGGTCTCATCAGGCAATACGTTTCATATGAAATGTTTAATGTGATGTCCATTGAAAGCTTAGATTTTCTGCATGGATTTTAAAAGGTTGTGAAATAGCCTGGGCGTGATAAAAAAAAAAGTGATTGTATGCCATTAAACAGAGGTCACATCCATCCCATACCATCTTTAAATTCGACAATGGCAGTCATGCACATCACCACGGGGGAAAAAGCGCTTCACTGTCGCCACCGTGTGGTTAGTATTGGCCAATGCGGGGGACGACTTCACGGTGTAAATTACCCTAGACCAGAGGTCTTCAACCTTTTCTTGCCCAGTGACCTCCGCCGTGACAAACCGGCGACCCAGGGACCTCCATCATATATTAACAAATGTTATTACTTCCACATGTTCTGTCTGTTCATCAGGTGACTAATATTGGAAGTTAAAAGTAACCAACATTTTAAAATTAATATATTTGGTAGATCGTTTTTTATTATTTTGACCTACCCGCATTGTGATTGGAAGAGAACGTACAGTATAAACTCTAACATCGCATATTAGCAAAACATTTTAAAAGTAACTCCAAACACATTTAGCTAAAAGCAGCTGTTTAGCTGGTTAAACAAAGGTGAGCCATGTGTTGGCAAAAATGTATGTCCAAGCCAAGAAACCTTAGCAGCAGCCAGCGGCACATGCGTGACCCGTCCTCGCGGGTGCTTTTTCAAAGCCTGTGTTAGACACTCCAGTGAGCGTAATGAACTCCAATGAGTGTAATTTGCTCAATATTAGGAGTTGAGAAATAAAGTTGACATCATTAGAAAGAAGATATTCTATTTTCTGCTGTAGGTAATTTCAAATTAACTTATTCTGTTGATGCTAGCAATATTCATATAAACATACACAAATCGTTGTTTGTTTTGTCAGTGCTAGCGTGGATCCTTGGGATTTCCCTACCCTAAACCCTAACTCTAAACTTAACTATTACCCTAACCCTTACCTAACCCTAACCTTAACCCTTACCTAACCCCAACCTTAACCCTTACCATTTTACATTTCAAATACAATGAGGTAGGCACGTCTCAAGGATCCCGGATAGCAAGGACCATTTAGCAATGGACAGCATTGTCTTCAAGTTCAGTAGCCAATTTGCCCGGAAAGCATATTCAAGTCTTGTGTCTCAAAATGCTGTCACTGTGTTGACATTTCAGGTTGGTTGAAAAATAACATTAATTTAGTTGTTTTGAAATGAAGGCACAGTTTGCTATTCCGTAGCCCATACAATAGCGTGGTATTGTTTAGAAAGAGATGTTTTTCACTTAGTTTCCATCATAATGTAAAGACAATGCTAATGCTAGCTGACTAAACTCCATTCCATGGTGAAGAACGTTTCTGATGAAAACCAAAAGAGTGAAGCAGAGACCAGGTTTTGTGGAACTCGCACGAGCTCAATACTTAATTTTTTTTTTAATGAAACGCTTACCTTGTACCGATTTTTGTGCCTTTGTTTGCTGAAATCAATACTTTTTCAATAAACGCTTATCAAATACAACCACAGACTGTTTTCTCATTGCTGTTGCTCTAAGATGTTAAGTCAGCGCAAATGCACGTGCCAATTGAATCTCAACAAGGAAACAGTCGGTGGTTGTATTTGATTTCATGTTTATAAAAACAAGTATGGATTTCAGCAATCAAAGAAAGGGCCCAAACTAGAGAGGACAAACATAGGTACAAGGTAAGCATTTCAGATGTTTTTTTGTTTTTTTAAGTATTGACCTTGGGCGAATCAATGTATTCAGAGCTGAATTCCACAAAGCCTGGTATCAGTTTCATAAGAAACTTCCTTCACCATGAAGTTGAGTTTAGTCAGCTATGTTAATTAAAGCCTTCTGAGAAAATATCATAATTTCTCATTGGCCATGTGGTTTATGAACAGGCCTAAGCCTACGTCTTGAGATGCTGTCATTTGTCCTAAAACGATTAAAGAACCTTCCATTGAAAATAGGATATTTTAAAAAGGGCATAACTACAATGTAGCTTCAGTGAGGGTGGGATTCTGGGCCCACAGATTGCCACAATTATATGATGTTTATTACAACAGATATATTTAAAAACCCACATACAGTAGGATAATGTGCATGCATAGGCCTACACTCACTACCCAGCTAGCACATAACATCTGAAGCTAAGCAGGGTTGCTCCTGGTCAGTCCCTGGATGGGAGACCAGATGCTGCTGGAAGGGTTGCTGGAGGGCCAATAGGAGGAACCCTTTCGTCTGGTCTAAAAAAATATCCCAATGAGTAGGGTACTGTCTTTCAGATGGGACATTAAACGGGTATCCTGACTCTCTGTGGTCACTAAAGATCCCATGGCACTTATTATTATTATGGGGGCTGAGTCACTGGCTTACTGGCGCTCTTCCATGTCGTCCCTAGGAGGGGTGCGATCACTGACGTGATCTTCCTGTCCGAGTTGTCGCCCCCCTCAGGTTCGTGCCGTGGGGGAGATCTTTGTGGGCTATACTCGGCCTTGTCTCAGAGCAGTAAGTTGGTGGTTTGAAGATATCCCTCTAGTGGTGTGGGGGCTGTGCTTTGGCAAAGTGGGTGGGGTTATATCCTGCCAGGTTGGCCCTGTCCGGGGGTATCGTCGGACGGGGCCACAGTGTCTCCCGACCCCTCCTGTCTCTGCCTCCAGTATTTATGCTGCATTAGTTTATGTGTTGGGGGGCTAGGATCAGTCTGTTATATCTGGAGTATGTCCCCTGTCTTATCCAGTGTCCTGTGTGAATTTAAGTATGCTACCTCTAACTCCCTCTCTCTCTCTCTCTCTCTCTCTCTCGCTCTCTTTCTCTTTCTCTCTCTTTCTCTCGCTTCTCTCAAGGACCTGAGCCCAAGGACCATGCCTCAGGACTACCTGTCCTGATGACTCCTTGCTGTCCCCAGGCCACCTGGTCGTGCTGCTGCTCCAGTTTCAACTGTTCTGCCTGCGGCTATGGAACCCTGACCTGTTCACCGGACATGCTACCTTGTCCCGGTCCTGCTGTTTTTGTCCATCTCTCTCTACCACACCTGCTGTCTCTAACTCTGAATGAATGGCTATGAAAAGCCAACTGACATTTACTCCTGATGTGCTGATCTGTTGTACCCACTGTGATTATTATTATTTGACCCTGCTGGTCATCTATGAACATTTGAACATTTTGGCCATGTACTGTTATAATCTCCACCCGGCACAGCCAGAAGAGGACTGGCCACCCCTCAGAGCCTGGTTCCTCTCTAGGTTTCTTCCTAGGTTCCTGTCTTTCTAGGGAGTTTTTCCTAGCCACCGTGCTTCTACATCTGCATTGCTTGCTGTTTTTCGTTTTAGGCTGGGTTTCTGTATAGCACTTTGTGACATCGGCTGATGTAAAAAAGGCTTCATAAATACATTTGATTGATTTGATTGATCAAAAGAGTAGGGGTGTTCACCCCGGTGTCTTGGCTAAATTCCCAATCTGGCCCTCATACCATCATGGTCACCTAGTAATCCCCAGTTAACAATTGGCTCATTCATCCCCTGTAACTATTCCCCAGGTCGTTGCCGTACATGAGAATGTTATCTCAGTCAACTTACCTGGTAAAATAAGGGTTAAATAAAAAATATTAAATTAAAGATGCACTATGCAGAAATTTCTCTGCCATTTCTTGGTTGCAAAAATTCTAATAGTTCAGTTTGTGACACTGTAGAGAATCATTGTACAATATAAACTGATGTGAAATATCTTTTCCATAACCAAAATATTTTATTTCCAGCTGTTTGAAGCTGGTGTACAAAACCTAAAGTAACAGTTGCAAAAAAGAAGCTCTACCGCTTCTTACACTTGCTTTCAATGAAGAATGACAGATCTATTTGGTCGGGTTGCCCAAAAAGTTACATATTGCAGCTTTAAGAAAACTTTCCATAAAAAAACACAAGAAAACATTAATGTTAAAATAATGTTGTAAGAATGGTATTTAAAAATGTATACATTCTGTTCTCAGCATCAACAAAACTCTCTCTGTCCGATGTCTTGTTAAGTGTGTTCAGGTGTATTGGCCGTACTCACTAATTGGCCATACCTGATCTTAATGAGTGCTTGTTTCCTTTGAAACAAAAATTAACAGCTTTGTATGAGTAAAAAAAAACATTGTATGCTTCCTGGTAGCCCAGTGGACTAATTCCATGGATAAAGAGCAGAAGATCATAGGTTAAAATCTCACTGACTATGTGCCATAATAAATAAAATAAAAATGTGTCTGATTAATGCCTAAGTAAATGAATTTCCATTTGTTTTATCTGTGCTTAGAGTTCAAAACAGCTAACCAAAGCTAGCAGTGTATTTAAATTATTTTTGAAACATGTTCTCAGAAGCTTATTTAATTATCTTCAAATAACCTATAATTTGATTTTAGAATGTTAATAAAACCTCCCAGGAAAACGTTCAAGGAACCATAGAAAAACGTTGTTAGAACCTCCCTGCAACCAAAAAATGAACGTTCAATTCTGTTCTCAGAACATTTAAAAAATGTTAAGTTTTACCAAAAAATATGGCTTGAACATTAACCCCCTAGAGTCAATTGATGCACCCGTGATGCACACGGTGACGTCATTTTAAATATTGAATAGCTCCCTGGGTGTTTCTGCTAGAGACTTACTGTTTCTTGTAGTGGCTGCAGCTCAATCCCCTCTTTTTCTAAACATGAGAGGATCCAGAGACGACACTGTCGGTTGTTTGGCTCTATGACATCCACAAGCTTTACGGCAGTCGTCTGAACTCTGTAGCGTACGTCCTCATTTCTAAGAGGTCTTCAGACCAAACCGTTGAAACTACTAACAAGCCCCATGTTGTGGAATAAATGCAAACATTATTTCAGCGGAAAGAGTAACCAATTTCAAAAGCTTCAGAGGAGTCGTCTGAAGGTAGCCCAGAAATGGATTGTATTTGAATTGCATAAGGGTTAAAATGTGCCACGAATAATGTTTTCCCCCCCCCTGAGTTTTCTTATACCTCTCAGATATAGGACAGACACTTCAAAACTGTTCCTCATGATTTATGTTTTGCCATGTACAAATGTGTTATTCAATGCATTTCTATGGACTATATCAGTAAAGGCCAAATTCAATGTTTCATCAAATATATACATATACAATATATATGCGCAGATACTATGTGTGACTGTGTGAGATTAGAATCTTGTATCTTGCTCATCTCAATATCTAAGGAGCTGCTCGTGGCAACGTCATTTCGCCAAGTCTACCTTTCATTTCAATACCAAAATAATATTATTTGATGAATATATTTCCCCTGAGAGATGTATACAAAACGATCAATCAAATGTAATTATAAAGCCCTTTCTACAC
Source organism: Hucho hucho (assembly GCA_003317085.1). Taxonomy (NCBI): domain Eukaryota; kingdom Metazoa; phylum Chordata; class Actinopteri; order Salmoniformes; family Salmonidae; genus Hucho; species Hucho hucho. Next base: position 46,766 of record QNTS01005445.1, read on the forward strand.
TGAACATAAATATAGTGTAAATGCAACATGCAACAATTTCAAAGATTTTACTGAGTTACAGTTCATATAAGGAAATCAGTTAATTGAAATACATTTATTAGGCCATAAGCTATGGATTCCACATGACTGGGAATACAGATATGCATCTGTTGGTTACAGATATTTAAAAAAAGGTAAGGGCGTAGATCAGAAAGCCAGTCAGTATCTGGTGTGACCACCATTTGCCTCATGCAGAACGACACATCTCCTTCGCATAGAGTTGATCAGGCGGTTGATTGTGGCCTGTGGAATGTTGTCCCACTCCTCTTCAATGTTTTTGTGCGAAGTTGCTGGATATTGGCGGGAACTGGAACATGCTGTCGTGCATGTCGATCCAGAGCATGGAAGAACTGGGACATTTTCAGCTTCCAGGTGTAGAAGCTGGATGTGGAGGTCCTGGGCTGGCATGGTTACACGTGGTCTACGGTTGTGAGGCCGGTCAGACGTAATGCCAAATTCTCTAAAACAATGTTGGATGTAGCTTATTGTAGAGAAATTAACATTCAATTATCTGGCAACAGCTCTGGTGGACATTCCTGCAGTCAGCATGCCAATTGAACGCTTCCTCAAAACTTGAGACATCTCTGGCATTGTGTTGTGTGATAAAACTGCACATTTTTGAGTGGCCTTTCATTACACAGGTGCACCTGTGTAATGATCATGCTGTTTATCAGCTTCTTGATATGCCATACCTGTCAGGTGGATGAATTATCTGGCCTAAGGATAAATGCTCACTAACAGGGATGTAAACAAATTTGTGCCAAACATTTAAGAGAAATAAGCTTTTTGTGAGTATGGAACATTTCTGGGATCTTTTATTTCAGCTCATGAAACCTGGGACCAACACTTTACATGTTGTGTTTACATTTTGGTTAAGTGTACATCAGCAGTTTTCACAAAGAGCTTATACAGAAACCGAGGCTAAAACCCCAAAGAGCAAGCAATTCAGATGTAGAATCACAGTGGCTAGGAAAGCTCCCTATAAAGTCAGGAACTTATGAAGAACTTATGAAGAAACCTAGAGAGGAACCAGGCTCTGAGGGGTGGTCCTCTTCTGGCTGTGCATTGTGAAGATTATAAGTACACGGCCATTAAGGTCAGATTGTTTTTCAAGATGTTCAAACGTTCATAGATGAAAAGCAAGGTCAAGTAATAATCACAGTGGTTATAGATGTTAAAGATGTTAAAGCCCTACGCTTAACTTGAAGCCAATGTAGAGAGGCTGACACCGGAGTAATGTAATGACTACAACACAATAGATATGGTAGGAGAAAATCCAAAGAAAAACCAACCGGAATTCTTTTTTTTGAGAGCCCATGCTCTTCCATTAGAACGCATAGGGAAAGAAATGTAATCTAGCTCCCAGTATGCAATTTCTATGGCTTCCACTGGATGTCAGTAGTCTTTGTTCAAGGTTTCCTCCCCAAATGAGGAAGAAATAGGAGTTTTACCACAGGGATACAGACTTGGAAATCAATCTATGCTTGTGCGACGCACACCTGCTAATATAGTTTTCCTATTGAACATACTTCCTTCCGTATGAAATGTAAATATAAAGGTATTTTGACTTGTTTTCCCAAAGTTTAACGGTAACATTTTGGATTTCTTTCTCTGCATGTTGAACGAGTGGATTTACTCAAATCGATGGCGCCAACTAAACAGACTTTTTGGGATATAAAGAAGGATTTTATCTAACAAAACAACACAACATGTTTTAGCTTGGACCCTTTGAATGACAAATCAAAGGAAGATTTTCAAAAAGTAAGTAAATATTTAATCGCTATTTGTGAATTTATTAAACCTGTGCTGGTGGAAAAATATTTTGATGTTGGGCGCCGTCCTCAAACAATCGCATGGCATGCTTTCGCTGTAAAGCCTATTGTAAATCGGACAGTGCAGTTACATTAACAAGAATTTAAGCTTTTAACCGATATAAGACACTTGTATGCTCCTAAATGTTTAATATCCATAATTGTTATGATTATTTATTTGAATTGCGTGCCCTCCAGTTTCACCGGACGTTGTTCAGCTAGCGGGATGCCTATCCCAGAGTTAAGTTAAATTGTAAATCCTCTAATGGTTAGGGTCCAGGGCTTTCCTCACATAGCATGAATTACTAAACAGCCACTCTGTTTTTTTCTTGTTCATGTCAATAACATTTCACACCGGTCCTTTGAGTAATTGTGAGGTAAACCGATAAGAATTTCAGTGTTGTGTTTTCTCCCTTCTCTGTGGTACACCTGGCGTAGGCTACACGGCTGCAGGTCAGGTCAAAACACCCTATTGCTCTTCTCAGCCAAAGACAGAATGCATTTTCATCTCCCCCGGGACAGAAATTGTGATTGTGGATTGCTTTATCTTACTTGGAGCGAAGTGGGTCGCCAGACAGTTTTTTTAGGTGACCGGTGAGGTTTACAAACAATTATTTGTGTTACCATAACCGATCTCATTCGTTAACCATAGACTGCATTTCCAACCTGCTCTTAACACAATAATGTGATGGCTAGATTTCCTACTTCATCATATTTCATGACAAGGCACTGTCTACTATTGTGTTTTCACCCTCTCCCACACCTCAGAATCTGAAGTTTTTGAGTCTGTCAAAGAGTTTCCCAGATTGATCTCTGTGAAAGATGGCCCTCTACAGGATAGTCCAAACATTCTGTTGACAACTACAACCTGAGGACACATGAGATTATATTCCTAAGGACACATGAGATTCAGATTCACATAAGCTTTATTAACATGAATGACAAAGCCACTGTTGCTAAAGTGAGATAATTACATCAACAATAACAGCCCAAAAATTCATAATTATAATAATAATCCAAGACGTCATGCCAATAGGGGGCACAGGCGCACGAGTCACCTCAGATTTGTCCAATTTAAATAAGTGTATTTTTGTTTTGTTTCTCTGTAATAATACTAGCAACCTAGCAATTTGATTATAGTTCCCAATCTCTCAACTTTATAACTAGCTACCAAGAAGCCATTTCAGGCTATCAATCAAGTTAGAGTAAATCAAATCAAATTATATTTGTCACATGCACCGAATACAAAATAATTATAATACAACAGAAAATAGTAACACAAGAGGAGTAAAACACACAAGAATGGAGCTACAGTACGTACATATAGGCAATACCAGTTCAGGGGTATGAGGTATTTGAGGTAGATATGTAAATAAAGGAAGGATAAGTATCAGATTAGATAATAATAAGAGTAAAATAAAGAACAGAGTAGCAGCAGCATATGAGCGTAAAAGTGTGTGTGTATGTTTGCGAGTGTCTGTGTATGTGTGTTTGTGTTGTGTTGGTATGTGTGTGTGTGTCTGTGTTTGTGTTGTGTCGTTATGCGTGTGTGTGTTTGTGTGTGTGTGTGTATGTGTGTTTGTGTGGTCGGTATGCGTGTGTGTGTTATGTGCATGTGTATGTAGTGTATGTGCATGTGTGTGGGTTTTGTGTGAGTGTCAGTGTAGTGAGTGTGTATTTCGTGTGTATACACTGAATGTACAAAACAATAGGACCACCAGCTCTTTTCATGACATAGACTGACCAGGTGAATCCAGGTGAAAGATATGATCCCTTGTTGATGACACTTATTAAATTCACTTCAATCAGTGTAGATGAATAGGAGACAGGTTAAAAGATAGTACAGTGTGGCTCAGTTGGTAGAGCATGGTTCGATACCCACAGGGGACCAGTATGAAAAATGTATGAACTCACTACTGTAAGTCACTCTGATAAGAGCGTCTGCAAAATGACAAAAAATGAAGACATTGATTTTGTATGTGTGCATTTCAGACAGTGAATGGACAAGACAACATATTGAAGTGCCTTTGAATGGTGTATGGTATTAGGTGCCAGAGTGTATGAAGTACTGCAATGCTGCTGGGTTTTTCACGCTCAACAGTTTCCTGTGTGAACTATTTAGTAGTCTTATGGCTATCTAAGTCTTATGGCTTGGGGTAGAAGCTGTCTCAGAGCCTGTTGGTATGAGAGCCGATGCTCCGGTACCGTTTGCCAGACGGTAGCAGAGTGAACAGTCAATGGCTTGGGTGGCAGGAGTCTTCGTCAATTTTTCGTGCCCTCTTCACGACTGTGCGGGGGGGTGTGGACCATGTTAAGTTTTTAGTGATGTGGACGCCAAGTAACTTGAAGCTCTCAACCCGCTCTACAACAGCCCCGTCGATGTGGATGAAGGTGCTCTCCCCTATTCCTCCTGTAGTCCACGATCAGCTCCTTGGTCTTACTGACGTTTAGGGAGAGGTTGTTGTCATGGCCCCACACTGCCCAGTCTCTGACCTCGTCCCTGTAAATCCTATCTCATCGCCATCAATGATCAGGCCTACCTCCGTTGTGTCTCCAGCAAACTTAATGATGGTGTTGATGTCGTGTATGGCCACACAGTTGTGGGTGAACAGGGAGTACAGGAGGGAACTAAGCACACACCCTTGAGGGGCCCCCGCGTTGAGGGCCAGCGTAGCCAAGGTGTTGTTGCCTACCCTCACAACCTGGGGCCGTCCCGTCAGGAAGTCCAGGTTCCAGATACAGTGGGAGGTGTGCATCTATCAGTTGGTGTGCAGTTTCTGGTTTGTTTATGGTCTCATACAGTTCGTTGAGTTTCAGAGTGATATTGGCTTGCGGAGGGATATATACGGCCGTAATGATTACAGATGAGAACTCTCTTGGTACATAAAAGGGTCTGCAGCTTACTACTAGGTATTCTATATCAGGTGAGAAAAAGCGAAAGATTTCCTTCACACTTCACCCCTTTGGACATGCCAGAGGCTGCCTTCATCCGATTGTGCCGCTGAAAGGAGAAACAACTGAGTCCTACGTATATAGTCATACAGCCACGTCTCTGCAAGGCATATGATATTGCAGCTTTTTAAGTCCCTCGGACAAAGTAGAGGGTCAGAGGGTCAAGATGGTAATGGTGAGAGGTTAGCATGTCTAGGGGTATGGTCTTTGACCCTCTGTAACTTTCTCACTCATCATTATTCGCGATATATTCAGGATTATTTCTAATAATAGTAGCATTCACAATAATGTAGATGTGTTTAGAAACATATTATATTCTTATTTACAATAAAACTCACTCCAGAATGACACAATACATTATTTACCATTCATTTCTATTGGATTGAAAATAATCTGAAACACGACCAAGACAAACTGCAAATACGTTCAATAAGTTTGTAGAGTCACAAGCTTGATGTAGTCATTGCGTGCTAGGAATATGGAACCAAATACTAAACTTTTGACTACTTTATATATAAGAATCTTAGGGATGTCAATAATTTTGACCCCTATATATTACAAAATTTCTTTCTCTGAGCAATTTTCTTAGTATAAAATAATATAATTGCAAAAATTATAGCTCAGTATTTGAATAAATTATTTTGTAGTCAGTATTGGTCATCTTTATCAAGGGTGTCAATAATTTCAGACCCTACTGTATATATAAATATTACAAGATACTTTTTTTTCTTCACATATTGCCTCCAAAAGTTCACATCTTGGTTACATGAAATTATTCTAGGATATCAATAACTTCAAATCCACCATTGTCGATTGCATTAATTGAGGGGAGGTGGTGTCCCATCATGTTGTGGAAGCAGTAGGCACAGTGTGCAGTGGTCACGGCCACCACCTTGGAGAAGTTGGAGAAGTCCACTCTGTACTTGCCCTCTTTGCTGCGGGAGATGATGGGTAGGAAGTTGTAACCCCACATGATCTCCTGAGGAATGAAGGATGTCCTGACCTGGCAGGCTGAGCTGGTGGTCTCGGCTGTGCCCTCCAGAAAGACCACCAGCTCAAACTCCTGCTTACGGAGCGTGTCCACTGCCATCTCAAAGAAAGGGCTAGTCTTGTCAATCACATGGTAGAGTGTGAGAGGGCACACAAAGAAGAGGTTGTCCTTCCCAGCGTCCATCATGAACTCAATGTTCACCTGGTCCATGATGACTGTCTCCCCGTCGGGTTTGACTGTTGTCCTCAACAGCTTGCCGTAGATCTGACTCCCGATCATCAGGGTCTTTCGTAAATTGGCCACTCTTATCATAAGGCAAAGGAAGTCCTTCTTAGGACAGATGACAGCCATCTCACTGAATGAGATGGTCTTGGCCCTTTTCTTAGGGAGGGATATCTTGGACACAATGATTCCACACATGAAGCAGTGTATGAGGGCCCCTATGAGAGTCTGGATAATTATGAGGGCTACAGCACCAGGACATTGGGGGGTGACGGCGCGTACACCATACCCGATGGTGGTCTGGGTCTCCAGAGAGAAGAGGAAGGCCGTAGTGAGACCGTAGACGTTCCACATACAGGGGGTGTGGTTGCTTGAGGGGTTCTGCCATGTCAGGTCCCCGTTGTTCCGGGCAATCCAGAACCACAGCAGGCTGAAGATGAACCAGCTCAGGGTGAATGAGGCAATGAAGAAGAAGAGGACGAAGCGCCAGCGGAACTCCACGAAGGTCGTCCAGAAGTCCACGAGGAAGGCAAAGTGGTTGCCGTACTTCACGTTGCCAAATTCAATGTTGCAGTGGCCTTCTTTGGTCACCAGCCGGGTTCTGCAGATTCTTCGCTCCACCAGGTGGTCCTGGATGCGCTTCCGGATGCCAAACACCATTTTCTAGGTCCTGTCGTCTGTTAGAGAGGACAATTTGTTATTTAACACACCCAGACAAATAAATCAAATATCCTTGTCATCCTAGAAATGTTAGATATTTACAGACTGGATTCTATTAATACAGAATAATGGAGTTTATCATTAATATGCTTAATCTTCAAAGATAAACCTTCATCCGACCCTGTAACCTATATCTCCCTGTACGCCAGTCATGAAATTCAAGGTGTCTTAAAACTGCAGATTAAATATTCATATTTTGTTCAAGGCTCTTGGATGCTTTGAATTGAATGGAACAAATGATGAACTAGATTTCAATGATAAATAATGTCCTTTTCCTGCAATATCATTGTTCTTCAGATGAAATTGCTGCCTTTCTAAAAGCAATAATGACAAACCGAGCATTGGTCTATAAGAGACTGTAAGAGATAAAGGAGTTGTGTAACATTCACTCTTGGATCCAGACTTGTGAAATAGTTCATGTTTTGCCTCCTTTAATTCTTAATTTCACACATCGTTATTGAACTAATTAGGTAAAACACAAGGTAAAAGTCCCACTGACCTTAATTCTCGTCAAAATATAATTATATGAAACAACTTAGTAGCACAAACACCACAGTCAGTCTATGATCAATTAAATGATTTCACCTGCACCAACCATCAGTCTTATTACTTACTTAAAATGTTGCTCTAGTTACTAGCAGTTGCTATGCATCACTTGCACATTTGAATCTACACGTAAATCCTGTAATCCTGGGCACATGCCATAGTTAAGACCCCAAGTCATTACAGAAAAAGTTATTGTTGAAATATATCACTCCACTGGCCCAAATCAGTCAGATAACCATAACCTTCCTAAAAACATTATCATCAAGCACACTACAACTAAACTCAGCAAAAGAAGAAACGTCCTCTCACTGTCAACTGCGTTTATTTTCAGCAAACTTAACATGTGTAAACATTTATATGAGCATAACAAGATTCAACAACTGAGACATAAACTGAACAAGTTCCACAAATATGTGATTAACAGAAATGGAATAATGTGTCCCTGAACAAAGGGGGCGTCAAAATCTAAAGTAACAGTCAGTATCTGGTGTGGCCACCAGCTGCATTAAGGCTCCTCCCTCCTCATGGACTGCACCAGATTTGCCAGTTCTTGCTGTGAGATGTTACCCCACTCTTCCACCAAGGCACCTGCAAGTTCCCGGACATTTCTGAGGGGAATGGCCCTAGCCCTCACCCTCCGATCCAACAGGTCCCAGACCTGCTCAATGGGATTGAGATCCGGGCTCTTCGCTGGCCATGGCAGAACACTGACATTCCTGTCTTGCAGGAAATCATGCACAGAACGAGCAGTATGGCTGGTGGCATTGTCATGCTGGAGGGTCAGGATGAGCCTGCAGGAAGGTTACCACATGAGGGAAGAGGAGGTCTTCCCTGTAACGTACAGCATTAAGATTGCCTGCAATGACAACAAGCTCAGTCCGATGATGCTGTGACACACCGCCCCAGAATTGATCCCGCTCCAGAGTACAGGCCTCGGTGTAACGCTTATTCCCGCGACGATGAATGCGAATCCGACCATCACCCCTGGTGAGACAAAACCGCGATTCGTCAGTGAAGAGCACTTTTTGCCAGTCCTGTCTGGTCCAGCGGCGGTGGGTTGTGCCCATAGACGACGTTGTTGCCGGTGATGTCTGGTGAGGACCTGCCTTACAACAGGCCTACAAGCCCTCAGTCCAGCCTCTCTCAGCCTATTGCGGACAGTCTGAGCACTGATGGAGGGATTGTGTGTTCCTGGTGTAACTCAAGCAGTTGTTGTTGCCATCCTGTACATGTCCTGCAGGTGTGATGTTGAACAAGCATGGGAATCAGTGTTTAAACCTTTTACAATGAAGATCTGTGGCAAATTATCTTTGAAAGACAGGGTCTTGAAAAAGGGACATTTATATACAGTTGAAGTCGCAAGTTTACATACACCTAGGTTGGAGTCATTAAAACTCGTTTTTCAACCTCTCCACAAATTTCTTGTTAACAAACTATATTTTTGCAAGTCGGTTAGGACATTTAATTTGTGCATGACACAAGTAATTTTTCCAACAATTGTTTACTTACAGATTATTTCACTTATAATTCACTGTATCACAATTCCAGTGGGTCAGAAGTTTACATACACTAAGTTGACTGTGCCTTTAAACAGCTTGGAAAATTCCAGAAAATGATGTAATGGCTTTAGAAGCAACAAAGGACCTTGTGAAGATGCTGGAGGAAACAGGTAAAAAAGTATCTATATCCAAAGTAAAACATGTCCTATATCGACATAACCTGAAAGGCCACTCAGCAAGGAAGAAGCCACTGCTCCAAAACCGCCATAAAAAAGCCAGACTACGGATTGCAACTGTACATGGGGACAGAGATCGTATTTTTTGAGAAATGTCCTCTGGTCTGATGAAACAAAAATAAACTGTTTGGCCATAATGACAATCGTTATGTCGAAGACCACCATCCCAACCGTGAAGCACGGGGGTGGCAGCATCATGTTGTGGGGGTGCTTTGCTGCAGGAGGGACTGGTGCACTTCATAAAATAGATGGCATCATGAGGTAAAATTGTGTGGATACATTGAAGCAACATCTCAAGACATCAGTCAGGAAGTTAAAGCTTGGTCGCAAATGGGTCTTCCAAATGGACAATGACCCCAAGCATACTTCCAAAGTTGTGGCAAAATGGCTTAAGGACAAGAAAGTCAAGGTATTGGAGTGGCCATCACAAAGCCCTGACCTCAATCCTATAGAACATTTGTGGGCAGAACTGAAAAAGCGTGTGCGAGCAAGGAGGCCTACAAACCTGACTCAGTTACACCAGCTCCTTCAGGAGGAATGGGCCAAAATTCACCCAACTTATTGTGGGAAGCTTGTGGAAGGGTACCAGAAATGTTTGACCCAAGTTAAACAATTTAAAGGCAATGCTACCAAATGCTAATTGAGTGTATGTATATTTCTGACACACTGGGAATGTGATGAAAGAAATAAAAGCTGAAATAAATCATTCTCTCTACGATTATTCTGACATTTCACATTCTTAAAATAAAGTGGTGTTCCTAACTGACCTAAGACAGGGAATTTTTACTAGGATTAAATGTAAGGAATTGTGAAAAACTGAGGTTAAATGTATTTCGCTAAGGTGTATGTAAACGTCCGACTTCAACTAGCTGCATATAAACTGTCCCTCTCATAGTAATCACTGGTAGGGTATAGATAGCACAGAAGTATTTGATTTATGGTCCCTGGCAAGATATCAGGAATCAAGGTAAGACCCAAGTGCAGACTGTGTGAAGTAGCAATGTTTATTGTAACACCAGGGGCAGGCAAACTACAGGTCAAGGCAGGCAGGGGTCGATAATCCAGAGTAGTAGCAAAGGCGCAGGATGGCAGGCAGGGTCAGGGACAGGCTGAGTTCAGTAATCCAGAGGTGGAGAAAAGGTACACGATGGCAGGCAGGCTCAGGGTCAGGGTCAGGGTCAGGGACAGGCAGAGTGGTCAGGCAGGTGGGTACAGGGTCAGGACAGGCAAGGGTCAAAAACCAGGAGGGCGAGAAAAAGAGAGGCAGGGAAAAGACAGGAGCTGACAGGACGAACGCTGGTAAGATTGACAAACAAGACAAACTGGCACAGACAGAGGATAAGTGGGGAAGATGGCCGACACCTGGAGGGGGTGGAGACAAGCACAAGGACAGGTGAAAAAGATCAGGGCATGACACAAGATAAAAGGCATAGGAGTTTTCTGAATAAATCTGTCCTGTGTTGCTGCCAAGCAATGTCAAATACTGAGTTGGATGGTGGTACGCTTGTTAGGGAGTGTTGTGCACAAAATGACCAGTGTCAATAGCTGGTGCGTTTGTTCCTACGCTCAAAGCTTTGAAACGTCCTGTATTTCACAAACAAAAATCCGATAATCACACACTATGTTTTGTTGTGAAGCTTTTCTCTCTGGACCTCACAACCCTTTCACACCTAATAATTATTTCTTCTGCATTGTTACTGTAACATTATGAAACAAATTCTGAGATCATTTGAGTTTTACTTTGATACGATGCTTGGCTGATGCTTTACAATAATGTACCTTTAAACTGTGATACTTTTATTAGTATTGTATGGTTCAGTTGTCATTTTCAGTAATAACTCTTCAACAATGAATGATTTCCTCTGGAAAATCGTATAATCATTTATTTAGGCATATTACACACTGTTCTGCAACCAATGACAAGGTAATAGGGGCCATTTCCACCCTTGTAATCATCAGTTTGTGATTAATTGCAATGTTATGACTACATTTTTTCATATTTTTTTGTTTGTGCCAATGAAATACTTCACTCAATATTTACACTGATAAATGTAAGCAGATGTTGTATAATTTGCTTCTACAGTGAGAGGTCAAAAAGTTCGCAAATTACATTCCCCTTTTGAGAGAGAGACTGTGGTTACTGTAAATATCTCAAATAACAATAACAATAAAACAAATATTTATCCCAAGACCATTTCCTTTTAATGTTAAGATCTTCAACAATATACAAGACCACAAACTAGCCTATTCATGGACCTGCATAGAAAGTTTGGAGTGGAGTCAGATCAATCACATTAAGAATTTGTTCTTAACTGACTTGCCTAGATAAATAAAAGTTAAATAAAATAAATACAATATGTTTACTGGCAGACATGCCACTTTTCACTGATAGTGTTTTGGGAAGCAGTGCTTCTTGGAAGCAAGAAGAACACTAGCGGAATGCCAATTAAAAATATATGCATCACATATTTGTGGGAGAGAGTAGCTGTAACAAGACAAGCTCACCCTAGGCTCAAAGTGGGTGCATTTAAACGTGATAGATATCATCATATCACTGTTGTTATAACAGGATAATACCAAGTACTCACTGGATGATGATGGTCCAACTACAGAAGATGAGATCCTGTCAGTGTGGAAATTGTGGAAATCCACAGTTGTGTACACTGGATCCCCTCTGTCTCCGTCTCTCTCTCAGCCACTCTGATGGTGTGCCCTTTGAACTGTAGTTAGTGTTCTGACAGCTCTCTTAGTGCTACAGCTGTGTGTGCTTTTATAAAAGTTGGGATTGGAATCACATCAGGTGATGTTTACACACACACAAACATAAAGTAGGCTACCCGTACAGCCCTCCAGCAGGACTGTTGCGTGGGCATGTGTTTACCCCACACAGCGCCAGTACCCAGGTCCAGCCTGGCTGCCCCCTGCTACACCACCCGTGTCTTGGGCAGGGCTCTCAATATCTAGATCAAGAGGAAGCTGTGTGCCACTGTTTACAGTACACACACATGCACCATCACACACACGCGCTTGTATTTGCTCTTAAGTCAAATCGTGTTTCTGCATTTCAAATAAAATTAAATTGTATTTGTCACACGAATACAACAGTGAAATGCTTACTTACAAGCCCTTAACCAACAATACAGTTTTAAGAAAATACCTTAAAAAAGTAAGAAATAAGAGCAGCAGTAAAATAACAACAGTGAGGCTATCCGGTACCGCTTGACGTGCGGTAGCAGAGAGAACAGTCTATAACTACGGTGGCTGGAATCTTTGACAAATTTTTGGGCCTTTCTCTGACACCGCCTGGTATAGAGGTCCTGGATGGCAGGAATCTCGGCCCCAGTGATGTACTGGGCCGTACACACTATCCTCTGTAGCGATCGGAGGCGGAGCAATTGCCATACCAGGCAGTGATGCAACCCATAAGGATGCTCTCGATGGTGCAGCTGTAGAACTTTTTGAGGATCTGAGGACCCATGCCAAATCTTTTTAGTGTCCTGATGGGGAATAGGTTTTGTCGTGACTGTCTTAGTGTGCTTGGACCATGTTAGTTTGTTGGTGAAGTGGACGCCAAAGAACTTGAAACTGCTTGGACCATGTTAGTTTGTTGGTGATGTGGACGCCAAAGAACTGCTCCACTACAGCCCCATCGATGAGAATGGGGGCATGCTCGGTTCTCCTTTTCCTGTAGTCCACAATCATCTCCTTTGTCTTGATAACGTTGAGGGAGAGGTTGTTGTCCTTGAACCATATGGTCTGGTCTCTGACCTCCTCCCTATAGGTTGTCTCTTCATTGTCGGTGATCAGGCTTACCACTGTTGTGTCATCTGCAAACTTAATGATGATGTTTGAGTTGTGCCTGGCCGTGCAGTCATGAGTGAACAGGGAGTACAGGAGGGGACTAAGCACGCACCCCTGAGGGGCCCCCATGTTGAGGATCAGTGTAGCGGATGTGTTGTTACCTACCCTTACCACCTGGGTGCTCCTAGTCCAGGATCCAGTTGTAGAGTGAGGTGTTTAGTCCCAGGGTCCTTAGCTTAGTGATGAGCTTTGAGGACACTATGGTGTTGAACGCTGAGCTGTAGTCGATGAATAGCATTCTCACATAGGTGTTCCTTTTGTCCAGGTGTGAAAGGGCAGTGTGGAGTGCAATGTAGATTGCATCATCTGTGGATCTGTTGGGGCGGTATGGGTTTCTGGGATAATGGTGTTGATGTGAGCCATGACCAGCCTTTCAAAGCACTTCATTGCTACAGACTTGATTGCTACGGGTCGGTAGTCATTTAGGCAGGTTACCTTAGTGTTCTTGGGCACAGGGACTATGGTGGTCTGCTTGAAACATGTTGGTATTACAGACTCAGACAGGGAGAGGTTGAAAATGTCAGTGAAGACATTTGCCAGTTGGTCAGCGCATGCTCGGAGTACACGTCCTGGTTGTCCACCTGGCCCTGCGGCCTTGTGAATGTTGACCTGTTTAAAGGTCTTACTCACATTGGCTGCAGAGAGTGTGATCACACAGTCGTCCGGAACAGCTGATGCTCTCATGCATGTTTCAGTGTTACTTGCCTCAAAGCTAGCATAGAAGTTATTTAGCTTGTCTGGTAGGCTCGTGTCACCGGGCAGCTCTCGGCTGTGCCTTCCTTTGTAGTCTGTAATAGTTTGCAAGCCCTGCCACATTCGACGAGCGACAGAGCCGGTGTAGTACGATTCAATCTTAGTACTGTATTAACGCATTGCCTGTTTGATTGTTCAACAGTGCCTTTCACCTGGCCTACCCATAGCTCACAGCTCCTGAAGTGCTACAACAGCACTTTCGCATTTACTTATTTACATTATTACATTTTAGTCACTTAGCAGACGCTCTTATCCAGAGCGACTTACAGTAGTGAGTGCATACATTTTTGTCCCTTGTGGGAATCCAACCTACAAACCTGGCGTTGCAAGCGCCATGCTCTACCAACTGAGCCACACCTTATTCACAGATGACTGTAATATTTCTGAGGCCTGGTGAGCTCAACCCCATTGAGAATGAAAAGTAGACGTAGCAACATAAATAGGTTAGACTATGAAAGACTAACAGAGGAAGGAGATGTACTGTACCCAGGACCATGTCCTCGATCAAAATAGATAGCTCTCTTGGGTAAGACAGGTATTATGTTCATTCATTGGGCATGGAGGAGATGTGTGAATGCGAGAGGTAGGGGGTAAACATGGTGTGAATTGCTGTTCGTGTCATCTTTCACCTCGTATTGTTTCCAGAGAAAGGTGGCATGTCGACACACAAGAAGGGATCATAGCTGACTGAAATTATTACTTATGTATAATGGTTCCCACTAGTTACCACAGCCACAAAGTCAAAATGGGCTACATAGTAAAAATTCAGGAAAACAAAAATTAGCTTTTAATTTAAGGTTAGGGTTAGGCATAAGGTTAGCAGTGTAGTTAGAGTTAAGGTTAGGTGTAGGTTTAAAATACAATTTTAAGAAGAGAAATTAAAGAAATAGGCAGGGTTTATGACTTTGCGGTAACTAGTGACAACCAGGTATCTCTTTATTACCTGTTATAAGCATGTATGATCTTAATATAAGGTTAAAAACACGAATGCCTTTCTAAGCTGCAATATCACTCAATCAATGATATTTCCAGCAGTTTTTTATGGAATTTTTTGAAGTTTTGGTCAGAAAAGCAGGTCATAACAAGTACTAAGACAACATTCAGCAGAGCAGAATCCATTTGAAGTAGCCTACAATCAAAACTAACTGCAGAATTTGGCCTCAAGCGCTCAGCAAAGACTTACAGTTAATTGAAGTTAGAGGAGAATTTAGTATTTTTTCCTTTTTCATTTATTATAAAAAAATCTGTTGTCTCAAATGTTTGGTTTCAGAGTGTAAGTGTGCATGCTATGATTGGTTTGCTCTGAATAGTTACGTTTTTCAACAGGGATGTTTTCTGCTGAGTCATCATATTGAGGTACATTCATATTCCTCAAACATCAGTCTGCCCTGCAGATTCTCCGGCAGAAATGGTAGGCTGCTACACGCGGAAATTAAAGGCATTGTCTGACATTAAATTTGGCTCGCACTCAGAAATGAGTGGCTGCTTTTGATCATACAAATAGTCCTTCACTTTTAAAATGATTTGTTTGGCATGTAGCTGCCTCATTGTCTGAATGCATCTGCGCGGTATCTATATACGCTGACAGATGAGAAATGAAAACGTTCAGAAAAGCAAGCTTTTGTCATTATGATTCTAGCAAAGGGGCATACAGTTGTGATGTCTTTGTGTGGATGAGGAGAGTGAGGCTGTACATATCAATGGTACTGTTTCAGTTATACCTTGTTGTGGCTTGCAGGCTTTCCTCAGGACACATCAGACACTCTGTGGCTGCAGGTTACCATGCTGGCAGGTTACCTTACAAGGCATCTTACATAGTGTGTGTGTGTGTGTGTGTGTGTGTGTGTGTGTGTGTGTGTGTGTGTGTGTGTGTGTGTGTGTGTGTGTGTGTGTGTGTGTGTGTGTGTGTGCTTGTGTGTGTGTGTGTGTTTCCCTTCCTCCCCTGCCTTGTGAGAACAGGTTGCATTACCTAGCTCCTGTCCTCCCATGGCACGTCCTCCCCTCCCAAAACTTCATGACGATTAAGCAGCCGTCTAGCTTGAAGAAAGTAATTACACCGAAGTGAAAGAAAAGGCCTAAATTAAATCTGAGCCTCTGAAAAGCTGAAAATCAATTCCTTTCTCCAGCGGCCTTTCTCACCCTGTTCTGTTCTGTGAAGGTGCAGTGGCGTGTGTTATGATATGAGTGCCAAAATAATTTCTTACAGATGTAGGATCTTAATTTGATCACCCTGATTTAAAACTTGTGTTGTTTTTAGGTTTAAAAAGTATTCTAAAGTTTGTAATTCCTACTTTCGGACTTGATTTTCCCTTACGAAATATGTATCATACAAAAATTTCCATTAATTATAATCCACGCAGGATTATTTTCTTGCTGTAGCAAACAGGCTCAAATTAAGATCCTACATCTGTAGAATGTTATGTGCCACTAAGAGGTGGAAAGAGCACCATTTGTAAGAGAGAACATTAAGTTAAAGCCCAACATGCTCTTCCTATTGTTCCCCCTGACTGGTTTAGTTTCTCCACGTCTGCTGTTGTAGATATCGCCACACCATAATTAGATCCCCTTTCATTTAAATTTAGCTGTTGTTTGTTTGGGTGGTAGAAAAGCTTCCATTTCTGGTTGTTGTGGAAATAATAGAAACAATATATACCACCTTATCCCACTGCGGAACATTTCCCTTCAGCCTGTGTTCTTTTTCTCTGTCAGTACTTCACTCCCCCAATCCCAACATGAGGCTGATTGGGATCAGAATGAGCCTATAAAGTTGACGTACTGATCCTTCCAACCCTGCCAGGCCTCCCTGACAACCACAGAGCTGTGCAGCTTGATGAGGTATTGCTATCAGACATTGGTGCTGATCAAACACTGTTCCACTTCCAAAGACAAAACCCTAGCTGGAGTGGTTTTTCCTCTGAGCCTGACAGGGTCTCCCGGCAGACAACATTTTACGGACAACACTGTTAAAAGAGATGGCTTACAACAAGCCTCTCTCTCCAGCCTAGCCAACAGCCACAGCCTGTACTAGTTATTCACCTCTACAACCAACCTTCTGCGATATTTAGAGCTGTACATGCACACAGAGCACAGCAGCTGTCAGTGCAATTCTTCAATTATTTACTGCTATACTTATTCTCTCCACAGTGTCAGTGTCAGGGGTATCCTTCACAAGCACAACACACAATCGTGTGGAAGTGGTCTAGTCTTCCAGTCGAATGCATCCTTGCTTTCTGTTTTGAAGTTGAAATCCCAACACTATTCTAGAGAAATTGTTGCAGTTCTCAATTTAAATAGTGTCTCTGATAGGAGGTAGAAACCTGCAGAACAAGTACTTCAAAAACATTGACAATCTTTTTAACTGAGGTGTCGCAGATAAATTGTTCAGTGGTCCTGGAATGTTAACTTTTATCTCCCCATGTGATTTATGTTAAGAGCCCCATAGAGGAAATGAAAGTGTCCGAACAATGGGATAAAAACCCATTACATGAGATCTAGATGAATAATGTATCCACATAAAAGAAGTAGGTCCACGCACGATTAGATAATTCATAATTTAAACACTAATAGATGTTCTCTTTCCCAGAAGTTACAGTGAGGGAAAAAAGTATTTGATCCCCTGCTGATTTTGTACGTTTGCCCACTGACAAAGAAATGGTCAGTCTATAATTTTAATGGTATGTTTATTTGAACAGTGAGAGACAGAATAACAACAAAAAAATCCAGAAAAACGCATGTGAAAAATGTTATAAATGGAATTGCATTTTAATGAGGGAAATAAGTATTTGACCCCCTCTCAATCAGAAAGATTTCTGGCTCCCAGGTTTCTTTTATACAGGTAACGAGCTGAGATTAGGAGCACACTCTTAAAGGGAGTGCTCCTAATCTCAGTTTGTTACCTGTATAAAAGACACCTGTCCACAGAAGCAATCAATCAATCAGATTCCAAACTCTCCACCATGGCCAAGACCAAAGAGCTCTCCAAGGATGTCAGGGAAAGATTGTAGACCTACACAAGGCTGGAATGGGCTACAAGACCATCGCCAAGCAGCTTGGTGAGAAAGTGACAACAGTTGGTGCGATTATTCGCAAATGGAAGAAACACAAAAGAACTGTCAATCTCCCTCAGCCTGGGGCTCCATGCAAGATCTCACCTCGTGGAGTTGCAATGATCATGAGAACGGTGAGGAATCAGCCCAGAACTACACGGGAGGATCTTGTCAATGATCTCATGGCAGCTGGGACCATAGTCACCATGAAAACAATTGGTAACACACTACGCCGTGAAGGACTGAAATCCTGCAGCGCCCGCAAGGTCCCCCTGCTCAAGGAAGCACATATACATGCCCGTCTGAAGTTGTCCTCTGAATCATTCAGATGTTCATTGGCAATCTGGGTGAAAGTGTTGTGATCAGATGAGACCAAAAAGGAGCTCTTTGGCATCAACTCAACTCGCCGTGTTTGGAGGAGGAGGAATGCTGCCTATGACCCCAAGAACACCATCCCCACCGTCAAACATGGAGGTGGAAACATTATGCTTTGGGGGTGTTTTTCTGCTAAGGGGACAGGACAACTTCACCGCATCAAAGGGACGATGGACGGGGCCATGTACTGTCAAACTTGGGTCAGAACCTCCTTCCCTCAGCCAGGGCATTGAAAATGGGTCGTGGATGGGTTTTCAAGCATGACAATGACCCAAAACACACGGCCAAGGCAACAAAGGAGTGGCTCAAGAAGAAGCTCATTAAGGTCCTGGAGTGGCCTAGCCAGTCTCCAGACCTTAATCCCATAGAAAATCTGTGGAGGGAGCTGAAGGTTCGAGTTGCCAAACGTCAGCCTCGAAACCTTAATGACTTGGAGAAGATCTGCAAA
>QNTS01005446.1:0-17144 GCA_003317085.1 Hucho hucho
TGTTGTGTTGGTTACAGTATTGTGTGTCTGTCTGTTGTGTAGGTTACAGTATTGTGTGTCTGTCTGTTGTGCCGGTTACAGTATTGTGTGTCTGTCTGTTGTGTCGGTTACAGTATTGTGTGTCTGTCTGTCTGTTGTGTTGGTTACAGTATTGTGTGTCTGTCTGTTGTGTCGGTTACAGTATTGTGTGTCTGTCTGTTGTGTCGGTTACATTATTGTGTGCCTGTTGTGTGCTACACCTGCATTGCTTGCTGTTTGGGGTTTTAGGCTGGGTTTCTGTACAGCACTTTGTGACATCAGCTGATGTAAGAAGGGCTTTATAAATAAATTTGATAAATTTGATTGATTGTGTGTGTTACAGGTGTGTGTGTGTGTCGTGTTGGTTACAGTATTGTGTGTGTGTGTGTTGGTTACAGTATTGTGTGTGTGTGTTGTGTTGGTTACAGTATTGTGTGTGTGTGTTGTGTTGGTTACAGTATTGTGTGTTTGTGTTGTGTTGGTTACAGTATTGTGTGTGTGTGTGTTGGTTACAGTATTGTGTGTGTGTGTGTTGGTTACAGAATTGTGTGTGTGTGTGTTGGTTACAGTATTGTGTGTTTGTGTCTTCCTATCTGTGTTGGTATTCTGTGCTAGTCAATCTGTCTTTGAAACCCCCATGGCTCTTTCCTATTAAATACAAAGACTACAGCCAAAATGCTGCTTAGCGTCACTCCTCAATTCCCCTCAATCCTCCAGTCCTCTCACACACAGAGGGAGAGGAGAAGAGGGAGGAGAGCTATTAATATCTGCCCGGCAAAGTGCTGGAGCTGCGTTGGGAGCGTGAGATACAGTATGTGAAGTGATTGAGCCCATTGATAAAGAGTGGTAAAGCGGGGCGGCTCCAGCTCCCCTGACGTCATTCGGAGGGGCTCTGAACATGGCTCCTCAGTGCTCGGCGGCAGCACGGGCCCACACATGAGTCAACTGGCAGCTGTCAGGAGCCACCAGCAGCACATCGCTGTGAGAGAGAGGGAGGGAGGGAGAAAAGGAAGGAAGGAGGAAAAAGTCAATAGAAGCTTAGAAAGGGCGGAAGGCACTAGACATCCTTGATTGCGGACAATCAGGTTGACTCGGTTGCTGTCACTTCGTCTGTCACAGAGACCGACAATAAGAACACGGAGAGCCATGGGTTCATCCACAGATGAAGAATTCAAAGAGAAATTACTGTGGAATGTGAAACGAGAGGTAAGCGCATTTGTTTCACGCCCCTGTTGAACTGTTGGGGAGATTTCTGTAAAACAGTTGCGCCGATGTATTTCTCTGTTAATTTCCGTGCTACGTTATGAAGAATGCCTAAATGTTGTGGATACATTTGAATCCATTTGCTGTGTGCACGGCGCTGGAGAGCAATTGATACACTATGGGTTTGTTATGATTGTGTAGCCTACTGTAGCCACAGCTGGCAATAATGTAGCGCATGTCACCATCCGTTACATTTCTATCATTTATCGCACTACATTCTGACATTTTTTTTCCCGACAACAATGCCAGGGATTTTTTTCATGTTTGTCGCCGCTTCCCTCGGTTTCCCTTGAATGTTTACTCTTCAGCAGTTTAGTTTGCCAAGGGAGCATGATGAGTAAGAGCCATGGAAATGAAAACCTTCAGATGGAAGTATTTTCTTATAGACAAGAACGATTGCTACAGGTGGAACACACAGTGAATGATAGCCCAGGCTATTGCAGTGCCATGTAGGATATAGATCTATCTACCGCAGCGGTTAATTGTGGCACAGTGCAGTGAAGCCCTCTTTCAATGCCGATATTATGACAGTCATTAGGATACTGAAGATGCTCTGGCAATTTTAAATGAATAGGAGGCAGCCCGTTATACAACTGTTGTTACAATCAAATCCATCTTTATTTATTTTGTATTTTTTTTTTTTACAGCTGTTTGAATGCTACGCATTTTTTTCTTTCTGATTTGTTCATAATTATACAGTAAAAGACGATCAGGAAATGGGAACTCCACGACCAGAAAATTATAACACTTCACATTAAGTTGCACTTATACCTGTGTAGTGACTGTCGTTTCACTATAACAACAGGTGTTAAGAGACTATGCCTGAGGCACTCAGCCCTACAGTCACTGACCAAAAACATCATAGGTCTACATTGCATCATTTGCCCTCAGTTTAAAAACCGGATGGCCAGTTGGAACTATTAATATGCATGTAAGAGGTTGTTGGTTGGATGCTTTTAAAATAAAGACGTGTCCATCAAACACCTCGCAGTGTGCGGCTGGGGGTGTCCACCAAACACCTCGCAGTGTGCGGCTGGGGGTGTCCACCAAACACCCTCGCAGTGTGCCGCTGGGGGTGTCCACCAAACACCTCGCAGTGTGCCGCTGGGGGTGTCCACCAAACACCTCGCAGTGTGCCGCTGGGGGTGTCCACCAAACACCTCGCAGTGTGCGGCTGGGGGTGTCCACCAAAAACGCCTTGCAGTGTGCCACAGGTTTCAAAGTGTTCTTTGTAATTCTGATAGGGATATCATGGAAAGTAGCTTATTGCCTGCTATTAACCAATCAGAATTGACATAAAATGACCTGAGAGCGTTTTTGATGTGTTTTATATGCTAATGATACCCTCTTCATGTTGTACATTAATTAAGTACTCAAGCTGAAATACATGTGATAGTAGGAGTTAACCACCAAGTATTTGATTGCAATTAGTCATTTAATTTCGGAATACATAGTAGTTTTGCACAAAATAAATGACAGTGAAACATTATACTATTCTATTTATTTTGATTGCCTTGTAATAAACACATCAGATTGTCCAACTTTTAGGACATCATGTTTTTGGATATGACAATTAGTAGGCTGACTCATCTCATATGGTTACTATTCATGGATCAGTTCTATTTTTGGGTCCCCTGCCATATAAAATTTGACTTGACTTAATGACGTATAAATAATAGAGCCATCATAACATCTGTGATGCCGAGAATAAAATAGGGACACAAGACTGTCTGGCTGTAGCAGAGATGTGTGTCGTAACAGCTTCCCAACACAGACCAGGCAGTCAGAGAAAGGACTGTGTGATGTACCTGTGGGGTATTGGGATACACACACACACACACACACACACACACACACACACACACACACGGACGTGGTGACAGCAGCATGGTGCTCTAGGCTCTAGTTTTTGAACGTTTCCTTCGCTTATATTCACTGGTGTTATAAAATGGCATAGATGAATAGTTAATGTTTCCTGTTGGTGATAAAGCTTTCATAAAACAAACTACCCTGCTGTGCGTCAAAGACAAGCTTGTTTCAGGAATGTGTGCCAATGTCTGTAGTGATGCAGTGATGCATGTCATATGACTGCCTTAGGCTTTGTATAGGATTACATGCACAGTTGTGGAGAGTTTTCCGGACACTTTCAAAGGAGAGACTCCATTGAGCTTGCTTTTTACTACAGAACTAGGCTTGATCTGTGTTCGGGAAAACGTTACGTAGAGTTTGTTTCGTCGAGTTCATTTCTTGACACTGATGAAGACAATCTTGTGGAAGTCTCTCCTTCTGTGTAGCCTAACGATTGCATTGGCCAGACAGACTGGTCAAGATCAATTTGCCAACATGGGAGTCACTGAAATGTCACGTGTTTAGCCAAACGATTGTATTGGCCAGACAGACTGGTCACTTTGTAGCTTATTCTAAAATGGATTAAATATTTTTTTCCCTCTTCAATCTACAGACAGTACCCCATAATGACAAAGCGAAAAAACAGGTTTTTAGAAATTTTAGCAAATGTATTCAAAATATAAAACAGAAATTCCTTGTTTACATAAGTATTCAGACCCTTTACTATGACACTCCAATTTGAGCTGAGGTGCATCCTGTTTCCATTGATCATCATTGATGTTTCTACAACTTGATTGGAATCCACCTGTGTGGTAAATTTAAATTGATTGGACATGATTTGGAAAGGCACACACTAGGGATGCACGATATATCTGTGAACATATCGGAATCGGACGATATTAGGTAAAAATGCCAACATCGTTATCGGCCCTGATGTATAGTTTAACGCCGATCTGCAAAACTGATGTCAAAGCTGACGTGAATACCTATATAACGTAGGTACATGACGTAATGACGCCACGTCAAATTTTGCGCTACACGTACAACACAGCATTTCTAACTTAGCCCACAATGTCTGCTGTGTGGATCGAGCAGTTATTTGAAAGAGTAAGAACATTTCAGCGAGACAACTCAAAGGCAAAATCCATTAAAGCCAAGATAATGGAATTCATTGCCCTTGACAATCACCCGTTCTCTGTCGTGGGTAATGTTGGCTTTCGCCGACTGGTCGAGCACCGGTACACACTACCAAGTGCGCTATTTTTCAGATGTTTCCCTACCGGAGTTACACAGTAATAGTGTCACTGCTATTATCTTCACGACATACATACTATGGAAGGCCATTTGGGTCTTTGCGTGTCAAAAAATATACAGTAGCACTGTCAAAGCTGTACAAAAAAGTCTGCAAGCAAGCAAACAGCGGCCACAAACGATGTGTTTTCAGTACCGCATTGGTAATAAAGCATCATTTGTTCAACTACAACTTCTGGGGTAGCTAGCTTTAGCTTGGTACCTAGCTAGCATAAATACAACCAGCCTGAAAACAATGACCAGTAGAACCTGCAGTCATTTTCATTATTCTTAGCAATGGTTTAGGAATCCTTGTGAGTAAGCATTAGCTAGGTTGCCGCTTGTTGTTCGCCTATTGAAATTGAACTTCAGTTCATGAAAATAAATAGCTAGCCAGCTACTTAACCCTGTTGCCCAAAGCTAATGTTATAAGCAGCCAGCTAGCTTCATCTGGCTAGTGAGGCTCGACCGTACCGGGTTATGTGTTGTGAAGCTAGCCACAAAAGGATTATGCACAATAGTGGAATTTGTGATTTGCCTTCAAAATAAAAGTATGACATTGACAGTGATGCAAATGAATACAAATAGTAGAATTATGTCATACTTTTATTTTGAAGGCTAACCGCAAAGTCCACTGTTGTGGCTAATCCTTATTGTGGCTAGCTTCACATAGATGGGTCCAACCACCATTAATCAAATAAGAACTTATAATTATTTTTTTAGATGATGACACCTAGCTATATAGTTAGCTAGCTAACTATAGCTACTGAAACAGATTGTCGTTCTGCTGTTTTTGGGGAAGAACATTGTTTGCATCCATGAGCGAACGAGCTTTTATTTTATGACCAGCACTGTAGGTGCGCGAGACAACTTTACCAGCATCATAGCATACGTATCGATGAATCGTTGTGACATATGAAGTACGAGTGACGGTGTTATCAATGTGTAATAACTACATAAAAAAATGAATGAACGCGTTAAATTATTATGTGAAGTGCAGTCATATTCAGGTCCTGATTGATCAACAAGCTTAATTGACACATCAAATAGTGTTGAATAGCATAGTTTTTGACACGCTAACACGGAACCCAAACCGGCTGCGCGCGTGCGCCATCGTGATAAATGGATTTTGTCCCCCCACACCAAACACGATCACGACACGCAGGTTAAAATATCAAAACAAACTCTGAACCAATTACATTAATTTGGGGACAGGTTGAAAAGCATTAAACATTTATGGCAATTTAGCTAGCTAGCTTGCACTTGCTAGCTAATTTGTCATATTTAGCTAACTTGCTGTTGCTAGCTAATTTGTCCTGGGAAACATTGAGTTGTTATTTTACCTGAAATGTACAAGGTCCTCTACTCCGCCAATTAATCCACACATAAAACGGTCAACCGAATCGTTTCTAGTCATCTCTCCTCCTTCCAGGCTTTTTCTTCTCTTGACTTTATATTGCGATTGGCAACTTTCATCAATTAGGTGCATTACCGCCACTGACCTCGTTCATCTTTCAGTCACCCACGTGGGTATAACCAATGAGGAGATGGCATGTGGGTACCTGCTTCTATAAACCAATGAGGAGATTGGAGAGGCAGGACTTGCAGCGCGATCTGCGTCACAAATAGAACTGACTTCTATTTTAGCCCTTGGCAACTCAGACGCTCGTTGGCACGCGTGAGCAGTGTGGGTGCAATAATTGAATAATATAGATTTCAAAATGTATTTTACAACACACGCGACGCGAGCGGTGTAGTCAGCCTGTTAGACACAAACGGCGTTCATAGAAATCCTGGTTGAGATTGAAACGACTGAACAAATGAACAACAAAACAGCACAGCAAGTAAGTGAAATAAATAGGTTTTGATGATGCTTTACTGGTAATGGGGACATACGTAAATGCCAACAAAATATATTTTTGGTCAGTGTGGTGTGTTTGTGTGTGTGTAACCTTTATTTAACTAGACAAGTCAGTTAAGAACAAATTCTTATTTACAATGATGGCCTACCCCGGCCAAACCCAGACGACGCTGGGCCAATTGGGCGCCACCCTATGGGACTCCCAATCACATCCGAAAGTGATACAGCCTGGATTCGAACCAGGGACTGTAGTGACGCCTCTTGCATTGAGATGCAGTGCCTTAGACCACTGCGTCCAGATGTGTGTGTTAACTATTTAACTGTACTAGAATGCTTAAAAGACCACTAAAATTCTAAATATCGGTTATCGATATCATTCTTTTTGGCAAGGAAAATATTGGATATCGGTATTGGCCAAAAATATAATATTGGTGAATCACTAGCACACACCTGTCTATATAATGTCCCACAGTTGACAGTGCAAGTCAGAGCAAAAACCAAGCCATGAAGTCAAAGGAATTGTCCGTAGAGCTCCGAGATAGGATTGTGTCAAGGCACAGATTTGGGGAACGGTACTAAAACATTTCCGCAGCATTGAAGGTCCCGAAGAACACAGTGGCCCCCCATAATTCTTAAATGGAAGAAGTTGGAACCAACAAAACCCTTCCTAGAGATGACTGCCTGGCCAAACTGAGCAGTTGGGGGAGAAGGGCCTTGGTCAGGGAGTTGAACAAGAACCTGATGGTCACTGACAGAGCTCCAGAGTTCCTCTGTGGAGATGGGAGAACCTTCCAGAAGCCCAACCATCTCTGCAGCACTCCACAAATTAAGCCTTTATGGTAGTGTGGCCAGACGGAGGCCACTCCTCAGTAAAAGGTACATGACAGCCCGCTTGGAGTTTGCCAAAAGGCAACTAAAGGACTCTCAGACCATGAGAAACAAGATTCTCTGGTCTGACATTCTCTGGTCTGATGAAACCAAGATTGAACTCTTTCGCCTGAATGCCAAGCGTCACGTCTGGAGGAAACCTGGCACCATCCCTACGGTGAAGCATGGTGGTGGCAGAATTATGCTGTTGGGATGTTTTTCAGCGGCGGTGACTGGGAGACTAGTCAGGATTGGGGGAAAGATGAACGGAGCAAAGTACAGAGAGATTCTTGATGAAAACCTGCTCCAGAGCGCTCAGGGCCTTAGACCGGGGGTGAAGGTTCACCTTCCAACAGGAAACTGACCCTAAGCATACAGTAAGAGTGTTTTCAGGACAAGTCTCTGAATGTCCTTGGGTGGCCCAGCCAGAGCCCGGACTTGAACCCGATCAAACACTTCTGGAGAGACCTAAAAATAGCTGTGCAACGACGCTCCCCATCCAACCTGACAGAGCTTGAGAGGATCTGCAGAGAAGAATGGAAGAAACTCACACCAAATACAGGTGTGCCAAGCTTGTAGCATCATCATATCAAACCATACCCAAGAAGACTCGAGGCTGTAATCGCTGCCAAAGGTGCTTCAACAAAGTACTGAGTATAGGGTCTGAATACTTATGTAAATGTGATATTTCCGTTTTTTATTTTTAATAAATGTGCTAAAATTTCTAAAAACCTGTTTTTGCTTTGTCATCATGGAATATTGTGTGTAGATTGAGGGATATTTTTTTTATGTAATCAATTTTAGAATAAGCTGTAATGTAAGAAAATGTGGAAAAAGTCAAGGGGTCTGAATACTTTCCACTGTATAGTGCATTACTTTTCACCAGGGCCCATAGGGAGAGTGCCATAGGGAATGACATGCCATTTGGGATGCAGAAAGGGTATGAGGAGAGACAACGCTTTGATTATTTTGGTGAGATATGTTCCTGACCTACAGTATTGGGAGTTCCCTTGGCTTGGTCAATCTGTCCCCATCTTAACTGATCGATTGGCAGATGTGAGGAATGTGTATTGATTACCTATCGCTCCTGATAACCTGATCACCATATGGAAATGTAACTTATTATTACTGGGGATCCAGTTTGTCTGACATACATTGTATATTCTCCTTCTGTTCACTATTGAAAATAAATGCATTGATGATGTACAGTATACAGAATGTAATGTAATTGTATGTCATTTGTAACCTGTGTAACATGAAATGTACCATAGGGTTTGTGTATACATTAATACATTAGACCTTTAAACACAGAAAGAAACCTGCATGTGAGACAGAAAGCAAAGCCCCAGCTGCAGCTCCTGGTTTAAAGGTCTCTGTCTCTTTAAACCGCAGTCAGCCACCTCGGCGTTGCCTGGCAACTGAAAGCATCAGCAGCTAGCTAAGAAGTTAAATTGCATCAATTGACGATTAATACTGCCACAACTCACTGGCCTGTCTCCGTCTCTGTCTGTCTCTCTGTTTCTGTCTTTGTTTCTCTCAATTCAATTACATTTAAGGGCTTTATTGGCATGGGAAACATATGTTTACATTGCCATAGCAAGTGAAATAGATAATAAACAAAAGTGAAATAAACAATCAAATATGAAGAGTAAATGTGTGTCTCTCTCTCTCTCTCTCGCTCTCTCTCTCTCTCGCTCTCTCTCTCTCTCTCTCTCTCTCTCTCTCTCTCTCTCTTTCAGAGAGTTGATGAGACGATGTACTGATACTACTCCCAAAAGATGGTGCTATTTAGTTGTAGTGTATTTCCCTTCAATGCCCAGTGCTTTTAACCACGACACCACAGAGACGTTCTTCCCTTCAATACTCAATGCTCTTAACCACGACAGAGACAAGAACTTTGGCTGTGCATACCTGCTGGGTTTAGGATGGTCAGGATATGAACAGAAAAGGACAGTTGACGTGCTGTGGTCAGAGGCGATAGGACAGCCACCTGCTGCGCACGGCCGATGTTCGGGTTGGTCTGTCTTGTCTTTTAGCCACGACAATACAGGAGAAGTTCTGTGCTATATTTAGTTGTGTTGGATGTGGATTGGTTACGACAACTCAAGAACAAACGGCGAACAGCTCCACAGGTGGGGGTAATGGCCAATGATTCAAAGGTCCATACTAGTCCAAACGGTCCATAGTCCTACCGTTACAGGCTGAGGCTAGTCCAAACGGTCCTACCGTTACAGGCTGAGGCTAGTCCAAACGGTCCATAGTCCTACCGTTACAGGCTGAGGCTAGTCCAAACGGTCCATAGTCATACCGTTACTATCCTGGAGAAACTCTGTTTTTTTGCCCAGTGTGTCGAGAGCACAGGAGGTTGGTGGCACATTAATTGGGGAGGACGTGCTCGTACTGTAGTAATGGCTGGAACGGAATAAATGATGTCCGTGTTTGATACCATTCCATTTCAGCCATTATTATGAGCCGTTCTGACCTCCAGCAGCCTCGTGATTGGGAGCCATCACTCACTCTCAGCAAGGGCTGTAGCAGTAAGTGGATCTGATAGGTTTGGTGAATCATTAATCGTTTTGAGTCTCTCACTGAAATGTGTTTAGAGTGACTGATGGGGGAGTGGAGGTTTGAATGGTGAGAGTGGTGGGGATAGGAGAGTGGGTGATGGCCCAATCATTCAATAGTAGGTCACTCTGCCCCCAAATTCATCTTATTGGGCCACTACCTACAGTCAACCTTTGCAAAGTGTTACAGATTTGCCGACTCTGGACTCAAGAGTTGCAATTGCTTTCTTGGAAGCTGTGTCATTCAATGAATCTGTGAAACTGCATCAAAACTGCTACTGGGAATCGCTGTATGGCAGAGACTTAACCACACCAATGATATCGCTCTAATACAGTCCATTTCTTTGTTTACTATAATCGCATGGATGCACATTGCACCAACGGCACCTTCACTGCCATATTGCACACAGAGGGGCCAAACCACATTCCCCTGTCTCTTCCCTGAAGAAATATCCTCTCATTATGCAGCTGGGTACTATGTTATCTCAGCCAGTCTGACACAGTGTCAAATGGCACACTTATCCCTATATAGTGCACTACTTTGGACCAGAAAGTAGTGCACTATATAGGGATAAGTGTGCCATTTGGGATGTACTTAGAGAGACTACCTTGGAGGCAGAACTCCAGCTTCTCTCCTGAGGTTGTTACTGAAATACAAATGGCACCCTATTCCCTATATTCCCTATTCCCTTCCAGCATCACTACTCTGGACGGTTCTGACTTAGAATATGTGGACAACTACAAATACCTAGGTGTCTGGCTAGACTGTAAACTCTCCTTCTAGACTCACATTAAGCATCTCCAATCCAAAAAATTAAATCTAGAATCGGCTTCCTATTTCGCAACAAAGCATCCTTCACTCATGCTGCCAAACATACCCTCGTAAAACTGACTATCCTACCGATCCTTGACTTCGGCGATGTCATTTACAAAATAGCCTCCAACACCCTACTCAGCAAATTGGATGCAGTCTATCACAGTGCCATTCGTTTTGTCACCAGAGCCCCATATACTACCCACCACTGCGACTTGTATGCTCTCGTTGGCTGGCCCTCGCTTCAAATTCGTTGCCAAACCCACTGGCTCCAGGTCATCTGTAAGTCTTTGCTAGGTAAAGCCCCACCTTATCTCAGCTCACTGGTCACCTAGCCTACCTGGTTAAATAAAGGTGAAATAAATTAATATATATATATATATATATATATATATATATATATATATATATATATATATTATAACACACTACTTTTGTCCAGGGCCCATAGGGCTTTATGTAGGCGATAGAGTGCCATTTGGCAGGCTGAGATTGGCTCTGCAGAAATGAAAGGAAACACCATTGGATTAGCAGCACAACAACAACTATAGAGCTACAGGTTATAGGCTCTGGTAAAAAAGTAGTGCACCATGTAGGGAATAGGGTGCCATTTGGGATCTGTGTGATATGTTCTCTTGTCTCCAGCTGGTCACCTGTCATTCCTTGAATGCCAAGAAGAGAATAGATGAGTGAGGGTCATTCCAGGAAATGAGTGCTTTAACTGATTCCACTGAAGGGTCATTCCAAGAAATGAGTGCCTTTTGCGTCCCTTTGATATTTTAAGTAGAAATTGTGCACCAATATTACATTTTAAAAGCCTATTACAGTATATTAAATGAAGTGCCCTTTAATATAGACCACATGGAGAATTTAATACATCAGATTTTATTTTATATGATAAAGACGTGCTAAAGGGTTGTCCCTCCGTCAACCCTGTGTCACTTCTAGGAAGATTTGAACCCACTTGAACCCCAATATTTTCACTTTGTAAATCCTATTTATTTTACTGTGTTTTCTGTGTTTTCTGAAGACGATTATGTATTTCATGTGATTAGTGATTCATTTACATCTGTCCCTCCTTTTAAGTGAACACCGTTTTAAACATTGGGACATCTAATAGTCCAATCATAGTGTAAAAACAGGTGAGCTGGTTCTACTCTTTTTTGGACATATTCTGGTGTTTTGTGGAGGAAAACTGAGAGGGTCGAACATAACACATCAACCCTGTGACCCA
The DNA here is from genome assembly GCA_003317085.1 of Hucho hucho. Lineage (NCBI taxonomy): Eukaryota > Metazoa > Chordata > Actinopteri > Salmoniformes > Salmonidae > Hucho > Hucho hucho. Next base: position 11,760 of record QNTS01005446.1, read on the forward strand.
TAGATAGAAAACAATGTGTGAATCTGCACACAACACGCTTCCATTCCCTCTGTCACAAGGGGAGTTACGGTTGATTTATGTTGAAGCTGTCAACCCTGTTACTTTAATAGGCACTAACTATAGTCTTTTTTATTTATTTAACCTCTTGAGATGGGGAAAAAAAATAGTTTTTTTATGAATTTTAACATGTGCTCTTTATGACAAAATGTTTAAAATTAGGTGAAATATATATATATATATTTTTTACCAAGTTACACTTCTCAAAAGACACGGAAGTGGTGTAACGGTACCCTGAACACATTTTTTTATTTTCTGTCTTTCTCTTTCCTCGTTTCTGTCTCTATACTGATTTTAGCACTTCCTTCTACACTCACCGGACAGTTTATTAGGTACACCACCCCATTCACGAAAATGGATCGCTCCAACAGACAGTGAGTCATGTGACTGTGGCTTGCTATATAAAGCAGACAGAAAGGCATCGAGGCATTTAGTTACTGTTTGATTGAACATTAGAATGGGAAAAACGAGTGACATAAGTGACTTTGAGCGTGGTATGATCGTCTGTGCCATTGTCTGTCCCTGTTGTCTCTTTTCTGCATTACTAGGGTTGCTATGGTTCCTAGTAAATCCCTGTTGTATCTTTTCAGCATTACTAGGGTTGCTATGGTTCCTAGTAAATCCCTGTTGTATCTTTTCAGCATTACTAGGGTTGCTATGGTTCCTAGTAAATCCCTGTTGTCTCTTTTCTGCATTACTAGGGTTGCTATGGTTCCTAGTAAATCCCTGTTGTATCTTTTCAGCATTACTAGGGCTGCTATGGTTCCTAGTAAATCCCTTTTGAATCTTTTCAGTATTACTAGGGTTGCTATGGTTCCTAGTAAATCCCTGTTGTCCCTTTCTGCATTACTAGGGTTGCTATGGTTCCTAGTAAATCCCTGTTGTATCTTTTCAGCATTACTAGGGTTGCTATGGTTCCTAGTAAATCCCTGTTGTATCTTTTCAGCATTACTAGGGTTGCTATGGTTCCTAGTAAATCCCTGTTGTATCTTTTCAGCATTACTAGGATTCCTATGGTTCCTAGTAAATCCCTGCTGTGCCTTTTCAGCATTACTAGGGTTGCTATGGTTCCTTTGTTTGTTTTAAAGGGTAAAAATAACCCCAATTATCTGAGGCAATCCCAGAGAGGTGATGCAGCTCAGAGCTGACCATCATGAAAGAAAAGATGGGGGAGAGAGGAAGAGAGAGAGAGAGAGAGAGAGAGAGAGGGAGAGAGAGAGAGAGAGAGAGAGAGAGAGGAAGAGGAGAGAGAGAGTGAGACAGAGATGGTCCATCACCTGAGACTAATGTACCCCACATTACCTCACAAGACATGCCACCAGAGGTCTCTTCACAGCCCCCAAGTAAAATTTGATAAAAAAAACTGTTAAAAAGACATCTTATGGAACAGCAGGGACTGTGAAGCAACACAAACATAGACACATGCACACACGCACACACACACACGATAACATACGCACTATACACACATGTTCACATGGATTTTGTACTGTAGATATGTGGTAGTAGAGTAGAGGCCTGAGGACACATATTGTGAAATCTGTTATGAGTGTATTATGGTATTTTTTTTATGTATAACTGCCTTCATTTTGCTGGATCCCAGGAAGAGTAGCTGCTGTCTTGGCAGCAGCTAATGGGGATCCACAATAAAATACAAATACAGATACATATGTCCTGCCTCAGAGCATCAGACAGGGACCTCAAAATGGAGTCCAATCCAAACGCACAGGCTGCATCCCAAATGGAGCCCTATGCCCTTCGTAGTGGCCTACTTTGGTGGTTTGGAATCTATCTGTCAGACAGGACACAATGTGTGCTTTCTGATGGTGTCAAGTTGCCTCAATATTTCTAAAGGTGTCCCGCAGGGGTCGATTTTGGGACCTGTTCTCTTTACTATTTATACACTGAGTGTACAAAACATTAAGAACACCTGCTCTATCTGTGACATAGACTGACCAGGTAAATCCAGGTGAAAGCTATGATCATCCCTTATTGATGTCACTTGTTATAAGGATCTGAACCTTTAAAAAAAAAAAATTGGGCCTAAAATGACATCCAAATCTAACTGCCTGTAGCTCAGGACCTGAAGCAAGGATATGCATATTATTGATACCAATTGAAAGGAAACACTGAAGTTTGTGGAAATGTGAACACCAACCAGTTTCTATTTGCCATATATTTTTCAACTGTGCTGTGATGTTTCACAAACGTTCTGAACCTTTCTGTTCTCATCGTTTCTACAGATTGTAAATTAAAGATAATTTTTTTTTGCTCAGTGTTATTATATTATTGATCGATTGACTATGACTTTTCAAATCACCCAGCAGTGCTATTTGCAGAGTCCCCCATATATATATAACATTCTATTGTACTATTGTACTACTATTGTACTATAATTTAAATTGAATCCGGCGTTGTTTTGTGTATCAGTTCATAAAACATGTGCCATGGAATCGGTACATCGAACAATCTCTTCCCAACTATTTTGCACAGCTGTCAATTCTTTGGTCCTGATATGAAACTGGTATACTTTTTTATTTATCATAATTTTCTTTAACTAGTTTTGGTCTTTAATGCAGGGCCGACAGGTAAGTTCCTTACCTTCTCCCCCTTCCACTTGCCTCTTCCATTTTTTTCAGAAATGCTGTAACTAGTTGGTTGTAATTTTGGATAGAGCAGACATTTTCATATATTTTTGTTAGCTGCAATGTGACAACTCCACCAGTCCTATTCATGATATCATTTACAAAGATGATATAATTTTTAAACATTGTTTCCCCCCAATTTTTTTTTTTATCAATTAGTTTATTTGAGTTTAACCATAATATTTGTTGTAATATTTGTTCTGTCTTTTCTGGTCGATTAAACTGAAATTGCAAACAACTTTCTATGGCTTGTTTAAAAAATGTTTGACATTTCATTTTCAAGTAACCAAAAGTGAGAGGTTGTAATCTGAATAAAGAGAAAAAGGTCATTCTTGAACACGAGGTGAGCCATTCTTACTAATCTGCTAGAGAACCATTTCGGGTTTAAGTATAGCTTTTGTATGACTGATGCCTTTAGTGAGAGGTCTACTGCTTTAATATTTAATATTTCTGCCCTCCAAATTCATATTCATTATATAATGAATAGGCCTGTTTAATTTTGTCTGGCTTGCCATTCCAAATAAAATGTAATCTTTTTTGCTCATATAATTACAAAAACAAGTTGTTATGTGTAGGCAAAACCATAAGCAAATAGAGAAACTGAGATATGAGTAAAGAGTTAATCAGGGTGATTTTTCTCAAATAGACAGGTATTTTCCTTTCCATGTTTGCAAGACCTTGTCTATTTTTACAAACTTTCTATTAAAATGTATTGTAGTGAGATCATTTCTTTCTTCTGGGATATGAAGACCTAGTATGTCCACTTCACTGTCAGACCATTTTATTGGTAAACTACACGGTAATGTAAAAGTTGAATTTTTTATGGATCCAATATATAATATAGTATACTTATCATAATTTGGTTATAATCCATAGAGGTTAGATCAATTATATAGATCCTCCATGAATCATCAGTGTACAATGACACCTTTGTTTTTAAACCCTAACATTTTTAGCCCCTTGATGTTATTGTTGGATCTGATTTTAATAGCTAACATTTCGATGACCATAATAAATATATATGCCGATAGTGGACAACCTTGTTTTACTCCTCTTGACAGTTTAATACTTTCTGAGAAGTAGCCATTATTTACTATTTTACACATAGGGTTACTACACATAACTTTAACCCATTGTATAAGAGATTCTCCAAAATTATAATATTCCAGGCATTTATATATAAATTCCAGTCATACTTTATCAAAAGCCTTTTCAAAGTTGGCTATGAAAACAAACCAGGCCTGGTTTCCCAGATTTGTCATAGAGTTCTATTGTTTCCAGTACTTGTCTTATTTTATCTCCAATGTATCATCCATGTAAAAAACCTGTCTGATTAGGATGAATAATATCCGACAATACCTTTTTAATTCTATGCGCTATGCATTTTGCTTGAATTTTTGCATCACAACACTGAAGTGTAATGGGCCTCCAATTTTTTAAATGGACTGGATCTTTATATTTACAACCTTGGTCCTGTATCAGTAATAGTAAATCAGACCTTGTTGAGTGTCGGATAATCTACCGTTTATATAGGAGTGGTTAAAACATGCTAATAACGGTCCTCTGAGTATATCAGAAAAGGTTTGGTATACTTCCACTGATATGCCATCCTGCCCTGGAGATTTCCTGGACTTAAAGGCTTTAATTGCATCAAGAAGTTCCTCCTCTGTAATTTGGCCTTCACATGAGTCTTTCTGTACAGCTGTTCATTTTACATTATTCATAGAAAAAAAATCCTTACAGTTAACTTCAGTTAGTGGAGATGGAGACTGAAACAAAAACATAGGCTTAAAGTACTTTGCTTCCTCTTTCAAAATATAGTTTAGTGAATCATGGGTGACTCCATCATTTGTAACAAGTTTCAGTAAATTATTTTTGGTAGCATTTCTATGTTGAAGATGATTAAAAAAAACTATTTGGGGCATTTTCCCCCATATTCCAACCAGTTCGCTTTATTTTTATAATATATTACACTTGATCTTTCTGGAATAAGTTCCTCCAATATTTTAGTTTTTCTTCTAACTTATTCTGTGCCTCTATAGTACAGTTTTTATTGCTATCTATCTGTACTGTTAGTCCCTCTATTTCCTTTGTTAATATGAACTCTTTTGACCTAAATTGCTTTTGTTTTAAAGATGAGTATTGAATTGCATGGCCTCTAAAGGCACATTTAAAAGGGGATCTGCTTCACGGATGTTATGTCAGATAAAGTCTGTTATTAATTCTTCTGTCTTGGTTAAAAACAAGTTATCATCCAGTAGGCTTTGATTCAATTTCCAATATAATTCTGTAAGAGTAGTGTACATGCCAATTATTTGATGGTCCAACTGGATTCTGTCCCCTATCAACACTTTTTTTATTTTTTTACTTTTGATCCCAGCGAGAATGACATAAGAAAGTAGTCAAGACGACTAGCTTGACTGAGCCTCCTCCATGTATATCTCACTAGTTCAGGATATTAAACCTCCTCCATGTATATCTCACTAGGTCAGGATATTAAACCTCCTCCATGTATATCTCACTAGGTCAGGGTATTAAACCTCCTCCATGTATATCTCACTAGGTCAGGGTATTAAACCTCCTCCATGTATATCTCACTAGGTCAGGGTATTAAACCTCCTCCATGTATATCTCACTAGGTCAGGGTATTAAACCTCCTCCATGTATATCTCACTAGGTCAGA
>QNTS01005446.1:58089-68453 GCA_003317085.1 Hucho hucho
GTTGGAGCTAGAAACACAAGCATTACATATTACTATACTGTTGGAGCTAGAAACACAAGCATTACATATTACTATACTGTTGGAGCTAGAAACACAAGCATTACATATTACTATACTGTTGGAGCTAGAAACACAAGCATTACATATTATTGTACTGTTGGAGCTAGAAACACAAGCATTACATATTCCTGCTCTGTTGGAGCTAGAAACACAAGCATTACATATTACTGCACTGTTGGAGCTAGAAACACACGCATTACATATTACTATACTGTTGGAGCTAGAAATACACGCATTACGTATTACTATACTGTTGGAGCTAGAAACACAAGCATTACATACTACTATACTGTTGGAGCTAGAAACACAAGCATTACATATTACTGTACTGTTGGAGCTAGAAACACAAGCATTACATATTACTGCACTGTTGGAGTTAGAAACACTAGCATTACATATTACTATACTGTTGGAGCTAGAAACACAAGCATTTCACTGCACCTGCGATAACATCTGCAAATCTGGGTACGTGACCAATAAACTTTGATTTGATGTGTGTGCTGTCTCTGTCATGTTGTGGAAACAGTATTCTGATGTAGATGTACAGACAGACAGAGAGAGAGAGAGAGAGAGAGAGAGAGAGAGAGAGAGAGAGAGACACAGACAGGCAGACAGACCTGGGTTCAAATACTGTTTGCTTGGCCAACTCAATCAAGCATAGTTCAGGTGTTTAAAATAAATAAAATACTTTTGGAACCCAAGTGTGGTAGCAGTGTATCCACCAGATCAGTCCAGATCCCGTCCCTCTCTCTCTCTCTCTCTCTCTCTCTCTCTCTCTCTCTCTCTCTCTCTCCCTGTCAGTGACCACCGACGCCCCAGCCAGGTCGCTTAAGGTCCAGGTACCCAGGATGTTGGGAGATTACTTAAAAACCAGCCACAAAGGGGCAACGGGGAGCGCTATTACCGCCCGGGGATGGCGGATGGATTTAAGCCGCATGTTCAATCCCAGTGTTGTTGTTGTTAATGTGTTTGAAACTTGTCCCAAATCTTAACTCATATCTTAACCAATTTGCAATTAATGCCTAAACTTAACCTCAGACATTTGACGTCAATGGACGAACGTCGGATTCTGAAGTAAGACTGTGAGAGCTTGTTGGATTTCCAGGCCAGCTCTGCCCAGCTACAGTAATTATCCCTTTCTTAATTAGATCTGCTAATAAACTCAATGGAGACAGACACTGGGCCGGGCACGCACACGCACACGCACACACACGCACACACACACACACACACACACCCCTAAAGGGCGGGGTAGCACTGTTTCTTCTTCTCTCTCCTTCCCCCACATATTCTCTCTCCTCTCATCCATCCACACCCATAACCCCAGTCATCTCTGAATCTCACTATAAGCCTTTTAGCTTGACGTCACTGGAAACGTTGTTGCAATGAGGCAACCTACCCAAATCACAGAAAGCCTGATGTTTCTTTTCTTTCAAATGTTTTGCAATAAGCAGAGAGACTATGTCTATAGGATAAATATCCCCTCCCCTCCAAGACTCCAGGTACCGCATACAGTGCAGTTGGAAAGTATTCAGACCGCTTGACTTTTTCCACATTTTGTTACTGTTAGGTTCTTATTTTTCAGATGAAATAACTCACGGACACTAGAGAAGCTTTAACCAAGTTTAATTCTTCCCAAAGGTTCTGTACAGCTGTAATTCAGACATCAAAACATTTCTCACCATCACAGTTATATACATCCCACTTAAGACACTCCTCCTTCTCTCCAATCCTTAGGAAAAGGTTAACAGGATACCAAACCCTGATTACTCCCTTAAGGGGAACTGACCTCACCTCCTGACCTCAACCCCTCCTTCACCTAATCCACAGTTGTCCATCTGTCTTCCCTATATCAACACGTTTCTCTCCTCTCGTCCACCCAACACATTTACGTTACAGCCTTATTCTAAAATCCATTAAAAAAAGTAAAAAATTTGAATCAATATACTCACAATATCGCATAATGACTAAGTGAAAACTGGTTTTTAGAATTTTTTGCAAATGTATTACACATAAAAAACAGAAATACCTTATTTACGTAAGTATTCAGACCCTTTGCTATGAGACTCAAAATTGAGCTCAAGTGCATCCTGTTTCATTGATCATCCTTGAGATGTTTCTATAACTTGATTGGAGTCCACCTGTGGTAAATTCAATTGATTGGACATGATTTGGAAAGGCACACACCTGTCTGTATAAGGTCCCACAGTTGACAGTACATGTCAGAGCAAAAACCAAGTCATGAGGTCAAAGGAATTGTCCGTAGAGTTCTGAGACAGGATTGTGTCAAGGCACAGATTTGGGGAAAGGTACCAACAAATTTCTTCAGCATTGAAGGTCCCCAAGAACACAGTGGCCTCCATCATTCTTAAATGAAAGAAATTTAGAACCACCAAGACTCTTTGGCAATTGGGGGAGAAGGGCCTTGGTCAGAGATGGTGACCAAGAATCTGATGGTCATTCTAACAAAGCTCCAGAGTTCCTCTGTGGAGATGAAAGAACCTTCCAGAAGGACAACCATCTCTGCAGCACTCCACCAATCAGGCCTTTATGGTAGAGGGGCCAGACGGGCCAGACGGAAGCCACTCCTCAGTAAAAGGCACGACAGCCCGCTTGGAGTTTGCCAAAAGGCACCTAAAGACTCTAAGACCATGAGAAATAAGATTCTCTTGTCTGATGAAACCAAGATTGAACTCTTTGGCCTGAATGCCAAGCGCCACGTCTGGAGGAACCGTCCCTACGGGGGCTGTCATTAGGGGACTAGATAGAATTGGCTACTATAATTTTGCTGAGAAGGCTGAGGAAATGTCTGCTATTTCAGCATATTTATTGTATCTAAGATGTTACTAAATGAATGTGCATATCTTAGATGTTAGACTATATGGAATTAGGTAGTATAGTTTTGCAAGGCTGAAAAAATATTAGCTATTTCACTGTATTTATTGTATATTAGATTTCAGAATTGCTGCTTGGATGTGTCCTCAATATAGAGAGGGAGGGTGAGAGTGAGAGAGAGGGAGTGGGAGAGAGGGAGAGAGAGAGTGAGAGAGAGTAAGAGAGACGGAGCGAGAGGAGGGAGAGAGAGAGAGAGAGAGGGAGGGAGAGAGAGAGGGGGATGGAGAGAGCGTGAGAGAGGGGAAGAGAGGGAGAGAGTGAGAGAGTGAGAGTGAGAGCGAGGGAGAGAGGGAGAGAGAGAGAGAGAGGGGGATGGAGAGAGGGAGAGAGAGTGAGAGCGAGGGAGAGGGAGAGAGGGAAGGAGTGCGTGGGTGGGTGGATGGGTGGACTGATGCATGCAGGCAAAAAACGCCAGTGACAGAGGGATTACCAAGCACACAAACCAGACTAGGGTGCTTTTCAGCATGCACACTGGCTGGATACCTGACTTCACACATTAAACCAACTTACCAACACACACACTCACACACAACCTCATACAACCTTATAATGTCCAGTCCTCATAGCTCACCTTGACTTGACGTTGTTCCTTAAAGGATGAGATAGATTGGGAGGATGTTAGAGCATGATATTATTATCCGTCCATCTAAAGCGTGGCTTTATTCAGGGTATCTGCAGGTTCCATCACGTTGAATTTAAGACCTTTTTAATGCCACTTGAAATGCAATTTAATACCTACTAATCTTCACATATTTTTTTCACGTGTCACCAAAATAAAAAAATCCAGTGATGTCATGAATTTGAAAATTATTGTTGCTATATTGTAGTGTTAAATTATGACTCAATATGCTTAGATCAATAGAGATTCAAATGAACCTACTTCGTTATGTGCACTAATATCACAGAGTAACAATATATTTGGTGCTAATTCACCAGCTGGGGAAGTGGAAACTCAAAACATAATGTTAGCTAGATCACTACCTCTAAATACAATTGTCACTGGATGTAGCCATGTTTAAATCGAACAATAAATTAATTATTCATGTCCTATAAAAAACGTTGCTGTCATGACGTCATGCCCAATTAGACCGATGTGCTCGCAGAGGCGGATGCGCTCGTAATAGCCAAAGCTCCGTGTGTCAAATCCATATCAATATCTCGGTTGTAAAATAGACAGCTGAGAAATACAGAATCCTCCCGTAGAAAGCTGAAAACATCCTCTGTTCAACTGTGACAACACAGGATAGCTGTTTTTTTCTTCTTCTCTTAACGCTAGAATCAGATTCACATTTAGTTTCTACTGGAGCACGGTGGGCAAGGCAGTAGAACTTGTCTGTCTCATTATCACTGAAGCAGGGCCCCAAGGGAAACAGACACATGGGCAGGGTAGACACTATTTCATTACAGGATGAATGAAGATAATGCACATTACTGTTTGACCAAAATCATTCAATATCTAAGTAGTTAAACTAGCTATCTAACGAGTGCGCTAACTAGCCAAGCTACAAGTAATGTTTCGAATTGGCTATCTATTTCGCAGCCTACTGTACCACCTGCAGTGGCACGCACACACAGGATCGGAGGCTGAGCATCTTGAACATGCGCCTGGTAGGAGTAGTCTATAATTTGATGCAACATTTTTTATTCCCGATTTCTCCAGGGAGGCAATAATTAAGAAGCTGCACAACATAGCATAAATATTGTAGTCATCTCCGGTCGAAAACTGCATTCTAAGACATTTTTTTGGGGGGGGCCTTTTCATTTAGATAATGAATTTAAGAGTTTTTAAGAAGACACCCTGTTTACTGTGTGTCAGTCATAAATCCTGGTCCTATAATATGTGTGAAAAGCAGTCAGGTACATAAGTCGTGTTCAGGGAACTGTCTTGAGGAACGTGATCAGGCCTGGCGCACAACACGCTGTGCTCTCAATGGAAACCACTTAGATGATTCATCTGCTCCACACACACACACACACGGGCAGACGCGCGCGCGCGCGCACACACACACACATACACACACACACACACACACACACACACACACACACACACACACACACACACACACACACACACACACATACTGTACTCACATACTGGAGAGACTTGGGTCACTCTGTTTTCATGAATATATAATCTGGGTCTATAAGTGTTGAACATCCAGAATATTTCCAGAAAATAAAGTTCAAGCACCAAGGAGATAAGATAGCATTTGTGTGTTACATAAATTGCAAAAAAAAAAACACTGCAATTTAACATACCAGGTGTCAAGCAGAAATGGACTTGAAAAATAAAAACAATGTTGGTGGCCATCAATATTACACACTTACAGTGTCATATTGATGCTCATATATATTATGTTAACTAATAGCAAAGAAAAGTTTTGGAATTGGCATAATCAAGACCAAATAAAATCTGTCATGATACCCTTTGGATTTATAATTTTAGAATGTCAGTGTACTAGCTAGTACACAGTGCAGGTTTTAATCATGACCAAAGGGACCGCCTAAGTGCCAAATTATCCCTGGTTGATTTAAAACAGCATAATTCTGCGGTTCTGGTGAGAACTGGCAAAATGTTTCCCAAACTCATCCATGTTGAGGGAGCGTGCCCTCCTTGACTCAACACTGAGAATTCCTGAGGTGAATTAACCTGTCATCAACCATTGTTGTCCTAAGGTGGGTTTTAATCAGTTTTAAAGCTGAGAAACTTATCTCGCAAGAAGCACTGCTGACTGGTGTAACATAAAGCTTACGAAGTCGAAATAGCTCATGGAAGACCTCTTTATAAGGTTCTAGAAACACAACAAAGTCAAGGAGAGTAGACGGTCTGTCCCTTCCACTTTTCTCCCTCCGATCAAGAAGCCGTTTGGTTTGATGAACCTCATGTTTGAGGTCCTCTAAATCTGACTCAAAGGTCTGAGCAAAGGCAAACAGAGACTCCTCATTCAAGAATGTTGTACTCTTTGGGTTGAGAGACTGGACCCCCTGCGTTATCTCGCAATTCTTAGTTGAAAAACGCCTCTGCAGCTCAGCTGTGAGACTGTCAAGCACCTGATAAAAGATAGCTCTTTGGAAGCTCTCACCATCGCTTTGGTCACTATTTTTCTGTCCTACAGTGCTCATCATCAATGAGTCGTGAAATCTTAAGCTTGTTTTAGGCTGTCTTTTACACACTGTTTGTACACTTATTTCACAGTGCTCTGCAATATCTTCAACCTCTTTCCATAGTTCTCCAAAGTAACCCTCACTTCTGTAGTCCAGTAATGTGTCTGTAAGGGCACCTACTAGATCCACAGCCCTTGCTAGGTCAAGAGAGCTTGATTGGAGCATGTCAGAAAGACATTTGGCATCACCAAGCACTTTACAAAAGGTAACCAAAAGCCCTATGAAATGTAAATATATCTGAGAAAGAAGGCCCCTTGCCTCCACTGATCTACAGTATCACCACTATTTTCAAGTGTGATATCCTGTAGCACTCTCAGAACTGTGGGAAGCCTGTCCCTCAGATTACGGCATGCCATGTATCTGCATGCCCACCTTACATCCGTAAGTCTCTGTAGTTCCCTGGGTTGCTGCTGTGGATTCAGCTCTTTCTGAACTGCAAGCCAGAGACGAACGTACGAGCCAGATACAAAGTTATAAAGCTTCTGCAGGAGAACAAAAAAAGTGAACTGTCTCAGGCACTGATTTTACAGCATCGACAAGAACCAAATTCAAACAAAGTGCATTACAGTGCACACAAAATGCATATCTTGCACTGTTTTTAATCCGTGCAGACACACTACAGTCGTGGCCAAAAGTTTTGAGAATGACACAAATATTAATTTTCACAAAGTCTGCTGCCTCAGTTTGTATGATGGCAATTTGCATATACTCCAGAATGTCATGAAGAGTGATCAGATGAATTGCAATTAATTGCAAAGTCCCTCTTTGCCATGCAAATTAACTGAATTCTCTCGTTAACACAGGTGTGAGTGTTGACGAGGACAAGGCTGGAGATCACTCTGTCATGCTGATTAAGTTCGAATAACAGACTGGAAGCTTCAAAAGGAGGGTGGTGCTTGGAATCATTGTTCTTCCTCTGTCAACTATGGTTACCTGCAAGGAAACACATGCCATCATCATTGCTTTGCACAAAAAAGGCTTCACAGGCAAGGATATTGCTGCCAGTAAGATTGCACCTAAATCAACCATTTATCAGATCATCAAGAACTTCAAGGAGAGCGGTTCAATTGTTGTGAAGAAGGCTTCAGGGCGCCCAAGAAAGTCCAGCAAGCGCCAGGACCATCTCCTAAAGTTGATTCAGCTGCGGGATCGGGGCACCACCAGTACAGAGCTTGCTCAGGAATGGCAGCAGGCAGATGTGAGTGCATCTGCACGCACAGTGAGGCGAAGTCTTTTGGAGGATGGCCTGGTGTCAAGAAGGGCAGCAAAGAAGCCACTTCTCTCCAGGAAAAACATCAGGGACAGATATTCTGCAAAAGGTACAGGGATTGGACTGCTGAGGACTGGGGTAAAGTCATTTTCTCTGATGAATCCCCTTTCCGATTGTTTGGGGCATCCGGAAAAAAAGCTTGTCCGGAGAAGACAAGGTGAGCGCTACCATCAGTCCTGTGTCATGCCAACAGTAAAGCATCCTGAGATCATTCATGTGTGGGGTTGCTTCTCAGCCAAGGGAGTGGGCTCACTCACAATTTTGCCTAAAAACACAGCCATGAATAAAGAATGGTACCAACACATCCTCCGAGAGCAACTTCTCCCAACCATCCAGGAACAGTTTGGTGACGAACAATGCCTTTTCCAGCATGATGGAGCACCTTGCCATAAGGCAAAAGTGATAACTAAGTGGCTCGGGTCAATCCTCAAGAGGCGGGAGGACAAACAAAAACCCACAAATTCTGACAAACTCCAAGCATTGATTATGCAAGAATTGCCTGCCATCAGTCAGGATGTGGCCCAGAAGTTAATTGACAGCATGCCACGGCGGATTGCAGAGGTCTTGAAAAAGAAGGGTCAACACTGCAAATATTGACTCTTTGCATCAACTTCATGTAATTGTCAATAAAAGCCTTTGACACTTATGAAATGCTTGTAATTATACTTCAGTATTCCATAGTAACATCTGACAAAAATATTTAAAGACACTGAAGCAGCAAACCTTTTCTTTAAATGTTTGGTTTCATCTGCAATTACACAAGAAACTTCACTTTCTTTTGCTTATCTTATTATTTCACTTTGTACCATCTCAGCTAAGCCCTCAAGAACTTCCTTCTGGATTTGGTGGCTTGTGTACTTAGCATTGCCACATGCATTCATAATTTTCTCTATGAGAGGGTCATGCTTTGCTATTTCTTCTAAGATTGTCAAAAAATGACCCTTGTTGTGAGAGTTATCAGACTCTCGATGACCTCTCTGTGCTATATTTTGAGTGGCAGTTAATAGGATCACATCTGAAATTGTTTTAATGTAAGTACAGTTTTCCTCCCCTTTCTTTTTCCGGTCCTCATTTATGACATCTAACATTGATGACTTGCTGTCAATAGCCCTTTTATGCTGATTCCAAGCATACATAGCATTGATATGATGCTCTGCCTTCGAATGGAGATTAAACCCAGAATCTTTAAACAGCCTTTTTCCAGTAAAAAAAAAACCTGACAGTGATGTGAAGGCAGATTCAGGTGTATTGGGCAGAGAAAAATGCCTACAGGCAAAACAATAAGTCGAATTGTCCTTTTACCAGGAGCTGTTGAAAGCCCTTTTCCTAGTACCATGCTGAGTTCTGGGAAATGTTTTCAAACACGGCTGTACAGGACCCTCTTCTCTGGATCTTGAAATGTCTGAAATACATGTAAAATAATGTGTCATATCTCTATAGAAATGTATAATTAAGGGATCCACAAGATTAGATACTAACAGCTGTTAACTAAAATGTGCAGTGTAAAGTATAGGCCAGGCCTACCATTGGGTCCTTTTGGAACAGCATATCTGGTGCTTGATGCAGTTGGGAGGGGGTCGATGACATCTCCTGGCAGCTCTGGCTCACTGTCTTGCTCAGAGGTCTCTGTGTCAACCCTTGAGTTATTAAAGTGACTATGCATAGATAATAACAGAGAGTAGCAGTGGTGTAAAAAGGGGGGGGAGCAATGCAAATAGTCTGTGTAGCCATTTGATTAGATGTTCTGGAGTCTTATGACTTGGGGGTAGAAGCTGTTTAGAAGCCTCTTGGACCTAGACTTGGCGCTCCGGTACCGCTTGCCGTTCGGTAGAGAGAGAACAGTCTATGACTAGGGTGGCTGGAGTCTTTGACCATTTTTAGGGCTTTCTTCTGACACCGCCTGGTGTAGAGGTCCTGGATGGCAGGCAGCTTAGCCCCAGTGATGTACTGGGCCGTACACACTACCCTCTGTAGTGCCTTGCGGTCGGAGGCCGAGCAGTTGTCATGCCAGGCAGTGATGCAACCCATCAGGATGCTCTCAATGGTGCAGCTGTAGAACCTTTTCAAGATCTGAGGACACATGCCAAATCTTTCCAGTCTCCTGAGGGGAAATATATTTTGTCGTGCCCTCTTCACGACTGTCTTAGTGTGCATGGACCATGTTAGTTTGTTGGTGATGTGGACGCCAAGGAACTTGCAGCTTTCAACCTGCTCCACTACAGCCCCGTCGATGAGAATGGGGGCGTGCTCGTCCTCCCTTTCCTGTAGTCCACAATCATCTCCTTTGTCTTGATCACGTTGAGGGAGAGGTTGTTGTCCTTGCACCACACGGTCAGGTCTCTGACTTCCTCCCTATAGGCTGTCTTGTCGTTGTCGGTGATCAGGCCTACCACTGTTGTGTCATTGGCAAACTTAATTATGGTGTTGGAGTCGTGCCTGGCCGTGCAGTCATGCGTGAACAGGGAGTACAGGAGGAGACTGAGCACGCACCCCTGAGGGGCTCCCTGTTGAGGATCAGCGTGGCGGATGTGTTGTTACCTACCCTTACCACCTGGGGGCGGCCCGTCAGGAAGTCCAGGATCCAGTTGCAGATGGAGGTGTTTAATCCCAGGGTCCTTAGCTTAGTGATGAGCTTTGAGGGCACTATGGTGTTGAACGCTGAGCTGTAGTCAATGAATAGCATTCTCACGTAGGTGTTCCTTTTGTCCAGGTGGGAAAGGGCCGTGTGGAGTGCAATTTAGGTTGCGTCCTCTGTAGATCTGTTGGGGCGGTATCACACAGTCGTCCGGAACAGCTGGTGCTCTCATGCGTGTTTCAGTGTAACTTGCCTTGAAGCTAGCAAAGGGTGTAGTTGTCACCATTGGTAAAGTACTTAAGTAAAAATACTTTAAAGTACAACTTAAGTAGTTTTTTGGGGTATCTGTACTTTACTATTTATATTTTTGACAACTTTTACTTTTCGTTTGTAAAT